>JAECUM010007265.1:0-78216 GCA_016617855.1 Megalonaias nervosa | reverse complement strand
TCTCCATATGCTACTGGTATTGCAGGATTAGCGATATTTAAAATTTCACCTTCAACCTCAATAAACGCCTCAGCGGGTAGAAAATACCTACTTGTATCCTGAACTTGTAGTTCAATTCGTCCACGCTGATCTGGAATTCGAGCGTCATAAGAATAATATTGATAATCACGTACAGACTCATCTTTGAGTACTGGTGCGTCCATGTCGAATGCGGGATCAGATATACGCTTAAACATCTTTATTATAATTATTATCGTCTAAAACGAAGACCACTTCGGGAAGTGAAACCACTTCCTGCTATCAGACTAGCGGTTATATTTTTTTCTTTTTCTGACATTGGTACATCAGCCAACTCTGATAGTTTTTGATTAGCAACTTGATTTATTATTTTACTGACATTTGGAGGCATTACTTCAGTACTAGGTAATTTTACAGGTTGAGGTTTTCGTCGTATTAATCGTGCTAGTCTATCTTTAATCGCTGAAAATGCTTTATTAGCAACATTACCCATAGCATCAATACCTTTTTCACAAACAACATCAATAGCTTTCATTCCCAGTTGCTTTGCGATCGGTATTGCTTTTGGGGCTATCCTTCTAAATAGACCCTGAACAACATCACCTAGTCCATCTCCGTAGGTTGTTTTTTATACTGGTAATCGTGAGTTTATTACCCTGACCATGGTTGGTCCACGTTGAATACTATGTACGATCATTTTATTATAGTAATTGTATTTAATTACGTACTTAGTCACTGTAGTAGTCATCGGCAATTTCATTAATAAGAGACTGATAAACATCAACGTCCATGATACCGCCAGTAAATAACCGTCTGCAAATATCGGCTACTTCATTAATTATTTCTGGAGAATTATTACCAGCTCGTTTTCCCCCGATGAGGATTTCTAGTCGTTCAACATCAGAGATAACGTTATTTGGACATAGAGTAAAATCACCTCCAGTAGAGAGACCACTTCCTTCCTTCTTAGAGTAATATCCCTCTTCACTTATTTTTTTAATCTTTCTTCTATTACATGTAAAGGTTCATGAACATCAAAATGTACACTAAGATGATCTGAAAATAATCCTCTTCTTATTAAATTATCTTTAATTTGTAATATTTCTTTATTCATTAGGTTTATACCATAAATATTTCCCTTCGCTCTAAAACCCTCTCTTGCTTTTTTTTTTACTGATAATCTATTAAGCTGTTCTTTAATCATTTCTTCTTCTGATTGTTTTTGTTCTTCCAGAATTTTCTGTGAGGCTGGCGACTAAAATACTGATTCTTTTACTTTTTCCTTTGGTGTTTGTTGTAATGGCGGTGGTAATAATAATGATGGTTGTTGTGGTAGTGGTGGTGATTGTGGTGATTCCAATGTTTCAGAAGGAGGAGAAGGAAGAGCAGGTTGTTTTATTCTTTTTGGATATATTCGTTTTGGTTTTTCTGTTTCTTCTTTTTCTTGTTCTTTCTGTTGTCTTGCTTCTTCTTTTGCTATTCTTCTTTCTTCTTTTTCTTGTTTTTTCAGTTGTCTTGCTTCTTCTTTTGCTATTCTTCTTTCTTCTTTTTCTTGTTTTCTCTGTTCTATAAATTGTTTTGTTGCTTCTTCTTTTGCTCTTTTTCTTTCTTCTTTTTCTTGTCTTTTCTTGTCTCCACGTTCTCTTGCTTCTGCCTTTTCTAATTCGAAATAATAATCATGATGATCAATATAATTTTTATATAATGGATCACTAATTTTAGTTTGTTCAACATTCATATATATGCGATATAATAATTTTCGCCACTGTTCACGGGATTTAATATATTTAGCGAAGTCAGATTTCATTAATTTATCTCTTCGACCGAAAGTTTTCACAGCAAACTCAGCTAATTGTTGTGGTTTTTTAATTTTATTAATTTCTGCAATAGTATTTTCATTAAATTTATCTATCAGTTCAGTATTACTTATTGTAAGAATCTTTTGTTTAGGGGCTGACGCTTCAGCAACTACAGGTATTGGTTGTATTGGTTGTATTGGTTGAGCAGCAGCTATATCAGCTGGAAGTCCACGTAAAAGTCTTTTTGTCTGTTTTGTTCTCTCCGCTATTTTTTCAGTTGCCTCAGCGGTTTTCTCTAAAACAGGAAGAAGAGGTTTAGTTGTCTCTGTAATAGGTTTAAATAATTGTTTTGTATCCTCTTCAAATTCAACATGAGATTCTTGTCGTTCTTGTAATTGTTGCTTGACAGCATCACGAACAGGTAAATATTTTCTGATTGCTTCTAGTCGCTCTCTTGCTAATCTAGCTGAATGTGGTTCGCCTATAACGACCATTATTAATAATATTTATAATAATTGTTTAAATTACAGCAGCAGGCAGGGTGAATGACAAAAATTGAGTGACCCGCCGAGTAAACTAAACGCACTATAACAGAAAAAACAAAAAAAAATCAAAAATAAAATAACAAAAATGAGCTAACCCAAACGATTCATTATTCGTTTTTCAAACTATACGGTAATAATAAAAGTTAGGAGGTTCGGTTTAGCGTTATTGACCTTATTTTTTCAGCCCCTGTAGGAACCTTTATTTTATGAAAAACTTGCTCGAAACCAATTTGTAGGGTTCACCCTGCCTGCTGCTCAATACAGTAAGTGTCCCTTAATAGTTTGTTTGTAACTTAGAGAAATAAATTATTTGTTGATTTCCTAAACTTGTTTTTTCTTCGCTTCTTTCTATTACATAGTTTAAGACTTAATTTCGTGACACCAATAAACAAGCAGGGAATGATGGCAGGGAATTTACCAATGAAATTGCTGAAATACAAGTGCATTTACTTCAGCAAAACTTAAGAATCCCGAATAAGATGTTTTGTACAATAATTTAATATAGTCTGGTCGCAAAACTGTTTTCTTCCATTCGATACTCGCTCAAGGAAGCTGAAGTAATTATTACTGGATTACCTCAGGACACGCACAAAGACGTTTCACAAATTTCTGCTTAAATTTGGAATTCCTTTCATAATGGTTCAGAGTGCAGCAATAAATTAGGTATCAGTGCTCTACATCCGCAGACATAATTCCAGTGGGGACTGCTGGTAATGACGCTAACGTTACAGATGCATGTTTTAGAACAATGCTACTATTGAATGACGAGCGACGTTTAACTCTGGTTTTGCAATCAGACGCTATCTGACCGACGGCAGCAATGAAGTTGTTATTATGTTGCCTCAAAGTACCATTTTGGTTCTTATCGCAATATTAACTGATGTTGCTGACGAGCTGTTTATTCTTACTTAGGTTTCTCTCTTGATGCCTAACGTGACCCCGTCTATTTATCATGTCCTGGAATTGGGTATCCTTTTCTCTAGATTTAGCAAAAGCTTTAAAAGCGTCACGTATATTTCCGTTCATTTATCAACTGCGTGTCGAATAGCCATGTTACTTGGCAGCCAGACTGCAAACAGAGAGGAAGAGTGGAACATAACAACCATGTACTGGCAACACTCGATTTGACTTCGAGTCAATAACAGACAACATCCTGAACACGAACACTCATCGCGAGCTTACCTGACACTTCAAGAGGCAGTGCAAAAATATCAGAATGTTGATGCAAAAACACAAATATCTCTAAATGCATTAGCCAGCTCTTATCCTATTTATTATTTTGACATTTCTATACATATGGAATGTGCATGGGATTTTATGGCAGATGTCAGGATAAGGTGGACCGCAGAGAAGGGAAAAGATGCGATCACGTGGGCTGACACTTCCTCGAGCACAACGTCGCTAAGTAACTATGACACTGAGAAAGAACATAAAAACATTTCGTGGCGTATTTTCCAAACATGCGCTTCCAACAACAAATAGGTGCGACGAAAGCTGCGTTACAAGCATAGAATATAATTTTGGCGGTTCGGGACACATTGAGATAACATAGTCAACAAGTCAAATTGTGCTGATGCATATAATTTGACTCGTTTTGTTTGCCTCTGTCTGACGTCATATATATATATATATATATATATATATATATATATATATATATATATATATATATATCTCGCAGGCACCAAATAAACCCCATAGATTTCTAATTCATCATAAAGTCAGCATGTGGATTGTTGTATTCACTATACCAGATCGCAATGTCAAGGGACATCAGCATTGGACACGTTACCTGAACCCAGGACACCACGCACTTTGGCTAATGACAAGCTAGTATTGAGTAAGCTTGGTAAGAAATAAAAAGCTAAGTTATGAAAGGTCGTGTGATCATGATAGGTCATGTAATCATAACAGCATGTTTGTTCTAATAATATTTGAAACCATGGTAACAAGACAGTTGTCCACTGTACTATGTACAAGCGACAGAAAATATATGCCATCACCTTGACTTTCATGCACTTATTGGTGAACTTCCAAAACCACAGGTGTACTGGCCCTTGGAATCCTTGGACAAACAACTTGATGCTAATGATCGGCCACTTAATGTCTAAGAACTATTTAAACCGAATCAACGCTACCGCGATGCGGTATGATATTTGTTATAGAGACTGCCCACAAAAAAAGAAAAAACAATGAAATAAAATTATGACTGATGAGCTAGTGGCAATACAGATAAAAGAAATTAGAGAGCACATATACAAAGCTTTTGTCAGGACTTTGTGACTTTAATATAGCTTCACGCAGGAACGGTAAAACCCAAAAAACCAAAGGCCAGAAACCCAAAGGTCAGCAAACAAAAATCCAGCAAATAAGAAACCAAGAAAAAGATGATGGCCAAACGAAAGTAGACCAGGTGCTTGCAGAAAAAAATACATAATTAGGCTTTGTACAGTTTTCCTATGCGAAGGGTTCTTGATAATGATGTTGATAATATTTGGTCTGCAGATTTAATGGCCATGAAAGAATATTCCAGAGATAACAAAGACGTCAAATGCTTGCTAAATATTATTGAAGTCTTCAGCAAGGAAACGTAGAGCATGGCACTAAGAAATAAAACATGATCTGCTATCAGAGACTCGTTTGCCCCGTTGTCACGTTGACCGGCAAGCACTGGGTAGATCACCATAGCGACTTTTATAACAGCGTGTTTAACAGGTGGTTTGAGGAAATCAAGATCCGTAAGTCTTCTACATTTAAGGCAAGACTGTTGTCGTAGATAAACTTAACAGGACGCTAAGAAATGCGGTATGAAAACATTTTACCAAAAAAAAAAAAAAAACCAAAGAAAGCATCTGAGTGCTATGCAGGCTGTAGTGGCCAAATTAATAGTATAAAACATAGGAGTATTGGGATCACGCCAACTGAAGCTAGAGATAAAGAAAATCAATACGAAGTTTCAGGTAAATTATTCTTCAAGGGAAAGCATGATGTGACGACCGAGTTAGACTTGGCAGAAACAGGAAAAGGTCATACGACGAACTGGATTAAAGACAGATCTTTTTGTCTCAGAAATATTCACGAATATTCCTGTTACATACTGCTTATCATATATTGTTTTGAACTTATCTCGGGAAAACGTTTTGAGCAAGAATTTTCGATAACATCTCTCTGACAACACATGCAAGTAATTATCTTGTCTGCACTCTGCAATTATCGCATATGCATTTTGTAACAAGCAAACTGTCTGCGTTCTGCAGATAAATGATATGTATTTGACGAATGTGTTATCTGCGGGGAGGGGGGGAGGGGATGCGAGTGGCCGAGTGGTTTAAAGCGCTCACCGTTAACGATTACTGCCATCTCACCTCTGCCTGCGAGGGTTCGAGTCTCGGGTTCGGCCAGTGTGGATATGTGAGAAAGCTTGCCAGTAGCTTCTTGTGGTCAGTTGTTCTTTCCGGGATTTTCCCGTGTTCTTCCTCCATCATCTATACTGGCCACCATGTATAGCCTATCATGCGCTGAAAAATGTCCTTAAAACCCTACTACAACAACAACAACAACCTTCAGGTAGGTTATGTCGTATTCTTCCAATACTTTTTTGCTGGCAACAAGCTTCTTCATAGCAACAAAATCTTGCATACCTAACATAAAAATATTTTTTGGAAGACTTAATTGAACTTGAGACATTTACGTCGTCCTGGCAAGTTTGCATTCTGAATCTGTCAAAGATTTCGTTTAAGTCGCAAAAATTCTTCGTACGACAAGTTCAACTAATTTCTGATGTGATATTTTATGGTATATCTTTGCAGCCTAGCATTATAATGCAGATAAGCGTTCTCAATGTTATTGTGTTTGTTGTAGTCGGGAACAATCAAAGCTTCGTTTTCATCTGAGTCATTCATTTTTACCAAACGAAGTTTATATATTATGTCTAATACTATTGTTTAAATTACAGATTTATCCTTGGAGCAGCTAGAAATACTGCTCGAGCTAATCGTATACAGAGATCAAGACGTGAAATTTCATCTCGATCTTATTGTGGTGTCGTGCACATGAAATCGTGAAATACAGCTTTTGAAAAATCCATGGGTTGAGAACATCAGATTACCCACACAACTTTTGCTCACATAAAATAAATGATGCGAACTGCGATCTCTTGACCAATTTTTTTCTGCTATGACAACAATTTGCTTATGTGTCATTGTGTCTCTTGCTTCAATACAAATATTCTTGTGGCGGCATACAAATATTCTTCTGGCGGCGCTTGTAATAATCCATTCAGAAAACAAGCTGCCTATTATATCTAATGAGCACAAAGATGAACTTCGTTTTGAAGGGCCATCCCTTTATCGGCTACGACACAACTTTGGCCAAGAAACCTCACAAGCTCCTTCCTTGTGACATTTTAGTTACGACAGCCTATTCAGATATATTAAAGATTTTATCAACAATCTGGGTTTGCATGATGGCATAAAATTTTCCGTTGGTATCAGTGCACTGTTGACAAAGAGAGATGACACTAAAACCGAAGCACATTTTATTTCTAAGCCAGTACGCATTTGACAAAACATAGATCTCCAAAATACTTTTAACTTCTTCAATGACAAGATGAATACATTCCAATGCTTGTGCTCTGGCAGGATTCTACAGCGAGTTACCAAATGTGAAGTAAGCATGTCAAAATATAATACAGGTTGACTTTCTGTAAGTACATACTCATTACTGCTGGATCAAAACATTTTCAGGCTTGATGCAAGGCCGATACAACAAGCACGTATGCAAGAAGTATAGTTGCAGAACGTGTTTCCACGGTTATTCTGAAGACAAACGTTTTAGTGAGCTCGGCAGAGATTGCGCCAATGCCGTCAAAGTGTTCATGCCAGACGAAAAAATAACATATCGAAATTTGAGAAGTTCTCTCCTATCACTATAGTGCCCTTTGTGATCTAAGCAGATTCTGAGTTGTTGCTTCTGCCGTTTGCTGGTGCTGATAGCGAGCCTGATAAGTCTTCTACAATGAAATATCAGATGCACGTTTTTCGAGGCTACGTTCGCAAACATGTCTGCGTCGACAATAAGCTAAGCAAGCCTATACAACTTTAGTGCGGAGAAAACTGTGGCGAAGATTTGATACAAAGCCTGCTAAAAGAAGCCATCTATGTGAAATTTATTGCAAGTACAAAAATACCATGTGATGCGAACGATAGAGAGAACATTATGTCTTCTAATTTATGTTCGGTTTGCGTGTAACCACTGGGCGATGACAGATTCACAGATCACTGTCACCTTACTGGTCTTAATCGCAAAATGCCGTATAATAATGCAATATGCGATTAAGGCTAACATAATTTGTTCTTGTAGTATTTCATAATCTCAGATGCCACGACTCCAATCTCATCGTGGCACATTGAAATATTCGAGAAGAAAATAGCGTGTATAACAAATAACTGAGATATTTATCATTCTCTCTAGTCTGGTGCGTTGCATTGATCGCCTGCAATTCGTGAATACTTCACTTTAAAATTAGTCAAGAACAAACATATATAAATGCACCACAGAATAATTTATTGTCAACAAGTTTGGCTTGATCGCGCGCCAATGAATTTATACAGATGACTATATGACGTCGTTGGAAACATTTGCTGAGACTGCATTACCAGCAATGGGAGACTTCTACATAATATTAGACGGCACATATGTTTCTGATAAAGACGTAGTAGATTTTTGGAATAAATTTCGAAGAAGAATATATAATAATACTATATAAGAAGAATATAATGATCTATATTTGAAAACGGACGTTGGAAGATGTGTTTGAAACATTTCGCGACGTCTGTGTGTCGTATTGAATGCTAGATCCAGCCAGCATAGCATTTATTCATATCAGGGATATCGTGGTATGGTGAGCTAACATGAGAGGTCCTTGTGACTTCACTTTACCATTCACTGTTTCATTAAAAATGCAGAAATAGCGATTGAATCGGTACGCAACACAGTTAACAGTTTATGAAATCATTTCAATTACCGTATTTGATAAATTAAATGATGCATGCATCAAGTCTGTCTGTACAAAGACTTGTTGACACCAAGTACGCAAATGTTTGGAGGATACAAATTAAACAAATATCAACATATGAAGAGACCCAGTTGATACTAAATTAACAGCTGTTGAACAAGGTATCATTGAAAGAGCTATCCAAATCTTAGAATTACAAGCATTATGACGAGAACCAAAACAAAACAAACTAAATCGAAACGATTTTAGATGTACAGAAATTATTCAGGAAGACAGTAAGAAGAAAACACTTGCAGGGCTCTGAGCATAATAATCAATGATATATACAGCCAACTGATATAGAGGACAAACAGGGAAATATAGGCTATAGAGATGTATATGATGAACATAAAGAAAATAACTTTTAAAGGCATTAATGCTTTTCAATCGCAGTTGAAACAGTTACATAAAGATTACAATAATGAAATGGAACAAAGCGATATATATATATATATATATATATATATATATATATATATATATATATATATATATATATATATATAAACTGAACAAAACTAGTATCCAACTAGCCTGAGGGCTTTCGTCTCTTAATGAGTCCTTTTCAAAGGCATATACAAAACATAGACAAGACAAACAAATAAAACAGAAAAAACCGTTGTGTCTGCAAAACTTTACATGGCTGTTTCTACAGGAATTAAGCCTTTAAATTTATTGTGTTTTTCAACTAGTTTATTTCGATGATATAGAAATGACGTCGCAACATGGAAGAGTTAGTCTCGATGATTTTATATCAAAGGCAAACAACTTCCATCCTTCAATACAATTCACGGCAAAAGTTTCCAACTCAAACCACTTTTTCCTGGACACAACAACCAGACTGGTAGAAAACAAACTCCATACAGACATCTACTCGAAACCAACCGACAAACACCAGAATCTCCTCCCAACCACCTGTTATCCAAAACACTGCATTAGGAACATTCCATATAGCCAGACACTGAGGATACGCAGAATTTGCTCCGACGATGAAACATTCCTTAAAAGGTCTGAAGAGCTATCTAAACATTTAATTTACCGAGGCTACGACAAAGACCTGATTGCGGAGGCAACCCAAAGGGCTAAACAAGCAAACCGCGATGACCTACTAAACTATGGAAAGTAGAAAAAGGCTGATAGGATATCATTTATCATGACCTACCATCCAGACAACCCCAAAGTAGGTAAAATCATCGCGAATCACTGGCCCATCGTGGAATCGTCGGACATACTAAAGTTAATCCTTCCGAACAAACCTGTGGTAGCCTACCGGAGACCAAAAAACCTCAAGGACATCCTAGTCAAGGCGAAGCTAACACCAATCACTAATCAAGACCTACCTAGTCAATCTGGCCCCTGAGACGATGAAAGATGCAAAACCTGTCAACATATGATAGAGACCAGGACATTTTCTAGCAAAGTGACTAGAGAAAGACTAAACATACATGGCCCAAACAAAACGTGCAAAACAGAGAATGTAATTTATCTCATCACGTGTAAGATCTATAGCCTTCAGTATGTCGGAGAAACTGAAATGCTACACAAAAGGATCAACCTTCATAGATCTGATTGGATGACAAAGAAGCTGTACAGAAACCCGGTCGCACAACACATCTTCTCCCCTGGTCACACTTTCAGTGATATAACACTTACTGCAATTACTCACAACCCTAACTGGAGTTCCGAAATCAGGAAAGAAAAGGAAACTTACCGGATACGTCGCCTTAGAACATTGAAACCAAGCGGTTTAAACCAAGAAGACTAGAAAAAGACAGTCATGCACAAATAAAATTATCTTCTGCAGCCGACACATTTTCTTCTAAATAATTCTCTAAATTTGCTTAATAGCCTACAATTACTACTATACCAATGAAATATCCGGGATATAATTTTCGCTTACATAAATGTAGATAAAATAACAGAGGTCGTTATGGCTCATCGATTTCTAGGTCAATACAAATATTTTCCAGTATCCGCAATAAGTTGAAATAAACTAGTTGGAAAACATAATAAGTTTAAAGGCTTAATTCCTATAGAAACAGCCATGTAAAGTTTTGCAGACACAACGGTTTTTCTGTTTTATTTGTTTGTCTTGTCTATGTTTTGTACATGCCTTTGAAAAATACTTGTTAAGAGTCGAAAGCGCTCACGCTAGTTAGATACTAGTTTTGCACTGTACGTTGTCAGTTTATTGCATTTATCTTAATCAATCCCTGACACACGTGATCCCTTGCTGGATCCAGTGCACTTGAAAGGACTATTATTTGCCATATGATTTGTATTCTTTATATATATATATATATATATATATATATATATATATGACAGATGTACATACATACATACATACATACATACATACATCTTTGATTAGTGAAGTGGGAACATTGTCTTGTCACAACTTTTAAAGGCAAACGCCGTCGACTTGCATGCAGTTTCTCTATTCCGTACCGATGCAATCAGCAGCTGCGTTACTACCTGGATCAAAAGAAGTTTCTGTATTTTATAATCATTTTGGGACATGGACGTTTCACAAACTTAGCTTGCAAATATCATGTTTCAATGTTTCAAATTTTGTATTTTGTCCTTTTCTTCATGGCACATTATTGTTTGCATAAATGTGTAATAGAGGCTATACATAGTTTAAGATCTGTACATCATGATGTAGAGGGAGAGAGACGAAGGGTGGGAGAGTAAGAGAGAAGTAGCAGAAGAGAAATAAAAAATGAAATATGCCTAAGTATATATATATATATATATATATATATATATATATATAGAGAGAGAGAGAGAGAGAGAGTGGCATGGTAGTTTCAATGATTAAAAAAAACGCCAGAGTGACGATTGTCTTACCCCTGCCGGTAGCAATTTGATTTGGGACTCTTTCGCTGTTTAGATTAGTGTTTTAAATGCTCAGTTAACATATAATTGAATGACACTTTAGGGAAATTAAAGCTCGTTTTGAGTTTCCTACTTTGGTATTCAGATTGATGGATTAATGTGTTGGGAACGAACGTTTTATTTATCAAAATTAAATCCTTTATTGCAGTTCATGAACTAAAAATGGTAGTTACATCTAATTACATAACAGATTATAAACTGACTCTATTTGATTGCAGAAACGATGCCATAAAGAGATAGAAACTACAAGTATGTAATGGACAGGTACTACTGCTGCTACTACTACTACAACTACTACTATCATTGTTAATACAACCGCTCCGGTGGCCTAAGTGGTTAGAGCGTCCGCCTAGAATGCGAGAGTTTGTGGGTCCGAACCCGGGCCTAGTCATACCAAAGACTTATAATTATGGTACAAACAGCTGCTTCGCAAGGCGCTCAGCATTAACAGGTTAGTGTTAGGACTGGCCGGCCTATTTTGTTTTCCCTTTCAATACCTTAGTGTTACGAATAGGTATAGTTTTGCATTAGTGAGTAAGAAGCATGGATAGTACGAAAAGCACGTGAACTACGAAAAAGCTCACGAATTTACCTTGCTGGCGGTAAAACCAGGTTGGTAACAGACGTAAATCTGTGGTGAACTACGGACGGTGTAGACTGTCGTTAAAGGAAGAAATGACTTTCTTTACCTTTTGGCATATGCTGAACGTCAATGAGACTACAACCATTATGTAGAACAACACATTTCGAGAAGAGATTCAATGTTCGTGCAGCATTAAGCCATATTTAGTGCAGCTAGAGACCAGGGCCACATCTCTAGATATCTAACAACGTAATGGTGTGTGTGTGTGTGTGTGTGTGTTGCTAAAAATAAACTATTCACCAAGACTGGCTGATATTCCTAGTGTGGATGTATGCACGTATAGGAGAGCGTCAACTCTACGACAGTAGACCTACATGCATTGCTTCCTTTGATTTCAGCAAGGTTGTAAATTACCCTTGTTTTGTCTATGTATCATCAGCAAGAGTGGCAATACGTTACTCACAAACTTCCGTATTCATTTATGTATACGTTACGCGCAAACTGCCGTATTCATCTATTTTGTCAGTCTGTCATATTTTGGCTGTTAAATTCATTCTTGACACCAGTAACAGATAGCCAATTTGCTAGCATTACCAGTGATGTATAGAGAACCGACCTGTGTTCGCAGCTTCAACAATCGTACGGAGAAATCATCTTCTCGCCCATGCGACTGAGAAATCTAGCTTCTTTTGCTACCGTTATTTATCTCGGTCTGGCTATCTGAGCCAGGTCGTCTCTGTCATGGGGTCCATGCGCTTGGAACTACTTTTAAAAAGAAACTACTGTTACATTCTGCTGTGCCTGACATATTTGTTATAAAATCAAATAACAACAACAGATATATACCAAAAGAAATACGTATAAAACATCTTTAGGTCTCTCCAAATTTCACAACACACCATACCAAATTATTTTACAGAGACAGACGCACACACGCATACAAAGTTGAGCTATTTGGTATCATGCTAGAAACTACACATGGCATGGCGAATTTAATCCAATCTATAACTTAGTAAATTTTCAGGTAAGCGTCATTAAATGTAGCTAAAAGTATCTGATGACCTTTAATTATTTCGTGTGAACGATGTAGATACTTTTAGCTACATGTAATGACGCTTACCTAAACATTTACTGGCCTACATATAGGATAAAATTCGCGATGCTGTGTGGCACGAGCTATAACAGAAAACTGTTCCATACACGTAGGCAATACACATCACTGGCTACAAGAATCAAAAATCTTTCAAGAGCACCCACAAAGCCGATAATAACCAGAGATGTGTTATGTCAGACCTGCGTTCTTCAAACTTTGTGAAGAAACCTCCCCCCCCCCCCAACCAGCGAATGAAAATTCCTGCACATACCAATCAAAATGGATCAATCTTTAGTCCACACGCAATTCCACAAGAAAATTTCCATGTAGCTTAGCACGGTGCCAGTAATAGTAACACTTGCTACATTTCCAGGACAAAAAATATAAATTTCCAAGAATATCATGAATTAGAGATCTCCTCAGTCATTACACACTTCGTTAGAGCTGTGTACTTTATCATACCGTTGCCTACCATAGAACTTTTTTCATATTAGAACTGATGAAACGTTTCCGTATCAAAATACTAATTGTTATTTTCGTATGACATCCATCAATCTAATGTGATAATACAATAATAATATCAAATAATTTTAGGTTTCTTTTTTCTAATGCGTAGAACATGTATACTTAGAGTCGACAGGGCACCCGATTAACAATTTCGTATCAATGCAAGTTTATAAAAACAGCACCGTGTGGCTAGATATGCTCGTGATGCAATAATTGAAACACGTTACAATTATAACTTGGTTGTTTTCTTGATTTTTTTCTTGATTTTTTTTTCTTTCCTAACAGCAGCCTATACAACTAGATTCTACTTAAATAATTATTGAGATTTTCATATAGGAGGACAATCCTGATGATTTTTATGTAGAGTGAGAGGCAATAATAACACCTGATGAATGCTGTGTTTGAATCTGCTGACTATATTGCAAAAGGGTTATTTTAATTTAAATGAAAAGATGGGTGAGAAAAAATCATCTATGTCGGTGTGTACCGAGACTTTATACTATTAAATACGTCTTCCTAGGTTGCGCTACATAAGACGCATTTAATGTTTGTTTCTTTTTCTGTTCTTTTTATTTTATTGTTTTTATTAACGTAACACATGCCCGCTTAATTTGGTAGGATTACTTGTTAAGCTCACAACGACAGTCTACATAGTTGTTTGATTTGGTAGGATTGCTTGTCACGCTCACAACGAAAGTCTACGTAGTTATTTGATTTGGTGGGATTACTTGTCACGCTCGCAAGGACAGTCTACATAGTTTTATTTGATTTTGTGGGATTGATTGTCACGCTCACAACGATAGCCTACTTCGTATCTAGGATTTGAAAAAAAAAATTCCGATCTTTCAGGTGTATATCCCATTCCTATACTCAGTTAATTCATGTGTGATATAATTTACGCAGCTGACTACTTTATCTTCCCTTTAAAATAATTCAGGTTATTTTTACCATAATTTAAATATCCTTGAGTGTTTTAACTACACTTTTAATGTTGTTGTTGTTGTTGTAGGGGTTTAACGCCATTTTTCAGCACACGATAGGCTATACATGGCGGCCAGTATTAATGGTGGAGGAAGAACCCGGGTAACCTCGGAAAGAACCACCGACCCACGAGAAGCTACTGGCAAGCTTTCTCACACACCCACATTGGCCGAATCCGAGACTCGAACCCACGCAGGCAGAGGTGAGATGGCAGTGATCCGTAACGGAGAGCGCTTTAGACCATTCGGCCACTCGGGGCCCCCACCTTTAATGTAAAATAATGTATAACAATCCAAATATTTGTTATCTGCACAATATTTATTAGGAGTGAAGATAAAGACCTTCAGGTTAGGGATTTAAATGGTTACCGCAATCCACAGTCAACCATTAGAGACAAGAATTATACCTATGTATTAATTAGTGTTTCATACAATGACGTGAACGCAGAATAAAAGTAAAACCATTGAAAAGTCTTTAATAGATATAACCAATTGGCGACTTATGCGAACAAGTAATGTATTATGCAATGCAAGTATGCAGATTCGGTCTGTTGATTTAGATTTGTTGGTTCCATCTACATATGATAAGTAGATTACAAGATCTACAAAGAAACCAAACATAATTGAACAAATTTTAACATATAGAGCAAAATTTATAAGCAGATTTTCACCTTTTATATTTTTCTCCCAAATAAGAAGGGTCCATAATTATTTAAAGTAACAAAGAAATATATACAAATGCGTTTATCAACACACTTCACAGCTAAATAAATGTTGCTTTCGCATACAACATTTAGAAATATTTGAAAACTAACATGAACCTTGTATTTTACATGGATTCAATATATAGCTAAAATTGATAAGTGCAGTTTTAATTGCATATAATTGATTAATGGGCCAGGCATATGCTAAATATCATGAAACATTTCAGTATAGTTCCGTTACAAAATCACAATGTCGCTGCTCTGTATAGTATATCAGACAATGTCTAACGATTGCCACACCTGAGGACGATAAAATTCGATCTGAAACTGAAATATGGAGACTCTAAATCACCAAACGGAATCACGCCATATTTAAATTATTATTTTTACATATTTTGCCTTTAGGCAACTTTTAGAAACTCTTAGAATGTCTTTGAACATAATGATTCCAGTCTGAGTTTAACTGATTATCGAAAAAAAAAAAAAATAGATACGAGAAGAAGAACCATGTTTGATTTATGATTCAAAAACCTTTGCAAACGGCAGAATTTTTGGTCAAGACTGTCATGGAAATTACAGTCGTTTCATGTTCCTACCAAAGGCAATAAACACATGCATAAAGTATGTATGTATGTATGTATGTATGTAGGTATGTATGTAGTAGGTATATATGTATCAGGTCAGGTCAGGCACTGAAAGCCTGCTATCGGTAACATGTAATCCGATACAATCTGTTGCATGGTCGAGTAGTCGGCGACTAAACCGGCAACCCCATTGGTACAACACCAATGAGGAGGGCGCACTGGGCGTCCTGGCAGAATTAAAAACAAGATCTGTCGCTAAGGTCTGCTAAGGTCTGTGGTGGACCACCCAGTAGGGAGATGTGGCACCCTTAAGAGCAGAAATTAACCAATTCTCTGGTCAGCCGCTGCAGCAAGTGAGGTGGCGGCATGTCTCGGCTAGCCCTTGCCCGTCGCTAAACACCCCACTTTGCCGAGAGAGTGATACTAGTCAACGCAAAAGCTAGTTTTACTTCAAATCCTTGCATGCAGCTCCTATGACAATCGTCACAACAGATAACACTCATTTCGGATCGAACGACGCCCGGCCAAAAAAGGTTCGCGCTGGTCACCTACCGCTTCGGGGACCAGTGAAAAGTCAGCTAGGATGCAGAAGAAAACTGAATCTAGCCGAGTGGAATATACGGACATTGCTGGACCGTGCTGGCACTGATAGACCTAAACGCCAGATTGCTCTAGTAGCTAAGGAACTAAGCAGATATAACATCGACATTGCAGCTTTGAGTGAGACTCGTCTACCTGGATATGACAGCATGGTAGACTGTGGCTATACATTCTGGAGTGGAAAGGATGAAGGCGATCGCAGAGAAAGCTGAGTCGGTCTTGCGCTGAGGAACTCCACTGCTGGCATTCTTGACCAGGACCCTACACCGATTAGTGATAGGACAATAACGATGAGACTGCCACTGGAGAGGGGAGTATACGCCACAGTCATTAGTGTTTATGCACCGACAATGACCAACCCCGAGGAAAACAAGGAGGAGTTTTACAGTTGTCTCAGAACTGTTCTTTCCAAGGTTCCAGCCAAAGACAAACAGATTCTAACTGGAGACTTCAATGCAAGAGTTGGAAAAGATCATGATAAATGGCCTGGGGTGCTAGGTGTTCATGGTATTGGCAAATGCAACTCAAATGGTGAACTTCTACTGGCTTTATGCTCGGAAAACGGCTTTGTCACCAATACAGTTTTCAAGCACAACAAACACCACAAGACCACCTGGATGCACCCACGATCAAAACACTGGCATCTCCTGGATTATGTGATCACAAGACAGAAAGACCTGAAAGATGTGCTTAACACCAGAGTGATGAGAGGTGCCGATTGTTCAACCGACCATCAGATGCTAAGATCCACAATCAAATTCTCAGTCAGCAAGCGGCACAGTAGAACTGCCACCAAACCAGCGACCAAGATGAATACAGCAAGACTGAAGGATGTCTCCATCAAAGAGAAGCTCGAGAACGAGATCGAGAGAGCTCTGACCAACAGATTACAGGCGATGGGTGATGAGATTGAGGAGAACTGGCAAAACCTATAAAAACTGTTGTGCGTGACGCAGCGGAACTTGTTCTTGAGAAGCCAAAGCGGAAACATCAAGACTGGTTTGACGAAGGGGACATTGAGCTTGAGAGACTGCTGACAGGTAGAAACCAGGCACGGGAAAAACTGTTGCAGATGAATACACGATCCAATAAAGCGAAGTATGTAGAATACAAACGGCAACTCCAACGGTACACCAGGAAGTTGAAATCAGACTGGTGGGAGGCAAAAGCAGAAGAATTACAACAAGCAGCTGACGTGAACGATATGAAGAGATTCTATACAGGCTTACGGGAAGTTTATGGACCCAGAAAGAGAGGTACCACTCAACTCATCTCCAGTGATGGACAAACCATCTTGCAGGAGAAGAGCGATATCTTGAACAGATTTGCAGCGCACTTTGACCAACTGATTAACATCCCAGGCAGTATTGACCCTCGAGCCCTTCAGGCCATCAGGCAACGACCGGAGATAGAATCACTCTCAGAACCCCCAGATATGCGGGAACTGACTAAAGCTATTGATAACACTCAGGAAGGGAGAGCACCTGGTCGTTGTGGAATACCGGCAGAAATCTGGAAATATGGTGGTCTGGAACTGACGAGAAATCTTCATAATCTTATCCTGCAAATCTGGACTGAAGAAAAGGTACCCCATGACTGGAAAGATGCTAGTATTGTGCCAATATTCAAGAAGGGAAGCCGTGAGGAATGTGGAAACTACAGAGGTATATCCCTCCTATCAATCGCTGGTAAGATTCTTTCTCGTGTGCTGTTGAACAGGATTGATAAACATATTTCTCCGATTGCCCTGCCAGAGAGCCAATGTGGCTTCCGTAGTGGCAGGGGAACGATGGACATGATCTTTTGTCTGCGCCATATACCAGAGAAGTGCTTGGAACAGAACATGCCACTGTATGTAGTCTTTATAGATTTCACCAAAGCCTTCGACACAGTGTCTCGGGATGGCTTATGGCAAGTGCTCAGGAAGTTCGGCACAACAAAAAAAATCATCAGTGTCATCAAAGCCTTCCACACTGATATGCAAGCATATGTTGCCCACGGCAGCGTGCAGTCCAAAGAATTTCCTGTAAGAAATGGTGTTAAACAGGGATGTGTACTGGCGCCGACCCTCTTCTCGCTCTACTTAGCAGCAATGCTTGAGGTGGCTTTTGAGGGTACAAATGAAGGTATATACATTCAGACACGCCACAATGGCGATCTGTTCAATGTGTCACACTTCAAGGCAAAGACATGAACCAGGCAATTACTAGTGCGAGAAATGCTGTTTGCGGATAACAGTGCCATTGTAGCACACAACGCACAGGATATGCAGACATTAGTGGACAAGTTTTCCAAAACTGCAAAACAATTCAGCCTGAAAATAAACATCAGTAGGACAGAATGCATGTACCAACCGGTAAAACTCTTCAGCACACCTCCTCCACGAACCCCCATAACCATCGATGGTGAGGACCTAGTCCAGTGCAAAAACTTTGTCTACCTTGGTAGTAGTATCTCAGACAATGCTAGCCTTGAGAGTGAGATAACATACAGGTTGGGAAAAGCCAGCACTGCTTTCGGCAAGCTACAGCATAGGCTCTGGAACAATACTCATGTGTCAGCTCGTGTGAAAGGGAAAGTATATCGTGCCATAGTGATGTCATCTCTCCTGCCAAATTCTACGAATTAAATGGGAGGACAAGGTCACAAACATTGAAGTAATGAAGCCAAAAGGACTCCTGAATATGACCGACATTCTTATTGAGAAGAACCTAAGATGGCTTGGTCACGTCCATAGGATGGATGAGGGGAGACTCCCGAGGCAACTTATGTACTCACAACTGAAGAAAGGAAACAGAAATCAAGGAAGACCACGGCTAAGATTCAAGGATGTAGCTAAGAGAAACATGAAAGCTAGACAGATTGACACCAGGAGATGGAATACTCTGGCTCAAGATCGAGAGGAATGGAGGAGAAGCATCTCAGCGAGACCTAAGCCATAGAACAGTCATCGTCGACCCACCGACGGATTGCAATGATGATGATGATGTAGTAGGTATGTAGGTAGTTAAGCAGGCAGGCAGGCAGGCAGGCAGGCAGACATGTATGTATGTATGTATATATGTATGTATGTATGTATGTATGTATGTTGGATACACTCACATATATGAACATCGCTCAAAAGTAATTATTTTTTCACAAAAATTTCGTAAATTCATAATATGAATTCATATATTCTTATTGTACTTTGCAATAGCAAGTGAAATGAAGATAATGAAACAAAAGAAGATACTGCATAAATTTTGTAGGATGAAAAGGACCCAAACATGCAAGAAACTCTACTACAACCTATCTTAATTCTTTTTCTACCTGCCCCGTGTGCTTAATTAGACTCTAGGCATGTCATGTTTTTCCTGAAGATTTTAGTACGTAAGGTAATAAAACCTTCCTGCTTCTAATCAATCACATTTATTGATGCAGGAGGAAAATATTATCCACGCACCAAGAAACAGTGCGGAATCGAAATTTGTATAATTTTGTACCAAACCCGAAACCAAAGCAAAATGTATCTTATCTCCTTACGTCACAATTTTGTTTCATGAGAGAGGAACGCCATCATACAAAATGGAAAACTGACATGTTTTTAGCGTCAGCAACATTCTCAGTTAATATACTATAATATGCTGACGAACTTCAAAGTTTATTATTTATTTGTCCTAAAATTATGTTTGGGACAATTCAGTTTATGCCGCATTTGTTTCTTGTATCTTGAGGTTTGGAGTTTCGGACAGGGTGTTGGCGAAGGTCATACTTTAATAGCCACTCTGGTTTGGAAACATAAATAATTAGCAGAATTCCACATTCCTCTACCATTTATAACTTCACATATTTCCTATGCCTTCGCACATATTAAATATCAATTGTTGTTACGTTGTTGTAAATCCATTACAGTAAACTATTTTAAGTTTGAGTTGAAAGGAAATGGCGCGGAAGAGAAGGTATTTCATTAAGGGGTTTAGGCTATAACCATTATCGTCATTACTACTGGATGTCGAGCGGGGTGGTAACATTATGTAGAAAGGTAGAAAAGAAACATAAATTTATTACATAGCCATTTTACTTTTCGTGCTAAACAATTTGCTTGATTGCTTTTGCTTGTGTTTATTTAACTCCTTATGTACTCTCTCAAAGCCCATGCCACTTTTAGGTGTTGTAATTAAAAATATTATCAGTAAGTGGACACATAATTTAATATGTTTAAATGAACACTTTTGAATATACCAAAAACAAGTTATATTAACGTTATATCATTATTGTGGGAAAAGTACATTTGTACAGGCTAATATTTATTACAATTTTCATCTGACAAACACGCCAGTTTCGTATGGAAGTCTAGTCTATTTTACAAGCATCACGACCAGACGAATTGAATAGTGAAATAGGTCGATCAATTTGCTACAGTTCGTTCCGCACAGCATCGCGAATGATATTCGTGTCTGTTTGTCATAGAATTTGAACGGCAGCGTCTCGAATGCAGTTAAAATTACCGCATTCGTTTCGTCCACGAATGATTTAAACATAATACGTATTGACATATAGCGCGACACTGTTCATTCGATACGTGGTGACAAAGAGTGGTCTGTGTAATCCATCATACACTTCCTGAGTTCTGGAAGATTCCATTTTTGATACAATACTGAGCCTTACGGGAACCGTCGCGTGTCACTTATAAATAAACATCATCTGCGTCTCTATTAGCATTCTATTTTCATTTAACATGTACGTATGAACACAAAAAATAAGAACCCGCCAAACCCCCCACCAAAAAAAACAAAATCAAGAAAAATAATATCTGCCAAAAATGAATGTAATCAGCATTGAATATAACTAAATGCACAGTAAGCAGCTTTGTATAATAATAATAATGGTTCTACTGCTACTACTACTACTACTACAACTAACAACAACAACAACAACAACAATAATAATAATAATAATAATAATAATAATAATAATAAATAGAGAATCTCAAATGGGTAATAATTTAATATTGAATTTATGAAAAAAAGTTGAATAATTTTGTTTTTACGAGCCTTGGCTCGCAAATGCTAGACAATATTTAACGAATTTCATTAATTTGTTAACAAATCAGTACCCATTTGAGACTCCTTTAATGACATAGTTTTAATTTTAATGGAAAGTAGTTTAGAGATAAAGAATGATAGGTAAATATATGTTCTGTCATTCTAACGCTGACGATGCTCAGTTTATGTGCTGCCCGTAAAAAATAATCCCGAGCGCAGTTTTATAACAATTTACATTTAAATATATATTTATTTTTACAAATTATACAAATCAAAGAACAAATCTCCTTTCTTATAAATAGAACATTTGATACATACATAATCATTTTTCAACACCGACTGTCCAATAAAAATTAGGTGTGATGTCACAGTTTGACTCGTGTGAATACCCATCAAACAATAAATCTTCATCCCCAAGCATTTCCAATTCTTGGGATATTCATATGAAAAGATGATTTCTGAATGCAGAATCTTCAGATTTACTGTAATGTATTTGTGACCTGATATTTTCCTTATTTGATTTGGAACAATAGACTACAGTGTGTATATATATATATGGCCGCCAGAATGTTAATAGTAATAGTAAAAACATAAAGTTCCAGCAGGCGGGGTAAGGAAAAATTCCCAGGATCGCAATCAGTCAGTAAAGACAAAACTGCATAAGAATTACATGGGTTTTTATGAACCAATCAGAACCGAATAAAGTGATTATTTTAACATATTGTCATATCAAAGACATGAAACTGCACATACTATATGTTAAGTGTTCCGATAATAATAGTTACAATAATGGAAACTTTGCAGCTGATAAATTTCACATGTTCCAGGTGTTATCTTAAACACGACTAATGCAGTATTTGTCATTTTGTAAAATGTAAATCATAACTGTTTTATTTATTTATTTATTTATTTATTCATTTATTTATTTATTTATTTGAATCCATATATTTATTTTCAACACCCTTATTTAAGTGCCGAAAATAACATTATATGAGTCATATGCTTCTTTTATCTTTATAGACAGTTCCATGCTATCAATGGCAGCATTTTTCGGTATATTTGTAATCAAATAATAATTCAGTTTCTTTGTTAAGCAAGTTCAACTATTACGTTAAAGTAAATTAAGGGTACAAATTGTGTCCTAAATTTAATTGCAAATTAACTTGCTGGTTAATTGGAGAATAATATATACTGCAGTCCCCCAAACCACTACCACCACCATCACCAGATCATTGATGACAATTTTGTCTATTTGCACATTGTTTTCATTTTAAAGATAACATAATTCTGATAGTCTGGCTATAAATATTATGAATTTGGCAATTGTATAGACGTATGTCCATGCTATTATTGAAGGAAAATTTATTGTCTTCGTGGGAGCAAAACTAAACATATATATTTTCAAAGAAATTCCAATTAACATGAAGTCAGGAAGGTTTACCACAATGACAATAATACAATTTCCAATTTGAAAATTATTATAATATATTTTTTAAAATATTGAGTTCTAATGGTCAGAGACGAGAAAAAATTTTAAATTTTATTGCATACTGTCTGTCTCAATTCATTATTAAATGTATAACTACTCCAAGCATAGTTGATTGCCAGTGAAATGAGTTTTGATTGGATATCCAATTTAGTGTTTTCATGATTTCCAAACATATCTAGACTGATTCTGTTGACTGTAATTTATTACGGCTCTATGGTCTTAAACTTAGCAAGAGAAAGAGCAACGTCAACAAGTTTATTAAAATTCAAAAAATAATTTATTTTCGTAGAATACACATTAAAAAATAAAAAGAAACATTATTGCGAATTAAATCCCAAATAATCCTGAAAGTCCTACTACAATTCCAAATGTATTATGAATGAATTCCAGTACTGAATGTGCCGATGTGCCAATAGCCTTAAATGAGCTGATGTGCCAACATTCTTGATGTATCACAATGATCTAATCCAGATTGTCTTTGAAGGAATTCACTATAGTCCCCAAACAGTGATTCTGTCCGAATGTCAGTGAGCACTTTGTAATTCTAATGAATAATTTTTGAATATATGATTCCTCCCAAATTATATCTAAACACAACTGACAATGAATTTAGAGATGGAACTTAAAGCAAGGAATGAAATAATTATGTATACTTCAAATTTATGTAAAAACTTAAGACACAATAAGACGACCAAGATGTGGTTCATTTTCGCATCAAATTCGTGCACATGTTCTCTTCTAGAACATTCTAAAACAAGACCTTGAACTTAAGCACCAGTAAACAACTTGTTTATAACTTACAAGAAGCAGGTCCGCCATCCAGAAACTTCTAATGTCAAAAAGCTATGTCAGAATGTATACAGTATCTTAAAGTATAATCTTCAATCATGGAAAAGGTTCCTTATATAATTTGTTGCTTAAAAATTAACCCATACAAGCTACAATCAAGGACTAAAGTTAAACAGGCAATACAGATATACATGACTAAATAATTGCTGAGGTGTATCCATATGCAGCCTTTAGCAACACTGATTACCACCAGTAAAGTACTAACGGGAGGTCGGGGTTGTTGCTCCGGAATCCAGATGTCTTGGGGGGCCAAAACAGCTGATACAAAATAAATTGCAGGAGAATCGTTGGCGGGCCCATAATTGTTGCTCCGTTCGCCATTTACTCTTAGTAAGCCACTGTATACGAACCTCTTTTAAGTGATATTTTAAGACCTCCAATGTGCTGATTGTACTATGGACTAAGGCAAACTTAGGACATTTTCATACTAATAATGGTTAACATGCTTTGGAGAGCTCCGCCTCATTCTTGTCATTAATGATATGCTGTGGAGAGTCCCGTCTCATTCCTGTCATTAATGAAACAAAATACTGGTGCAAATGACATAATGAGGTGCAAAGCAAAGTTTTTTTGTATTATGTATTATTATATGCTCATTTTTCCCGTTAACTTTGCATTGTCAAAATTGTGCAGTATTTTTCCATATTGAAATACTTCATATTGCAAGTCACGTGTATCTAAAATTAGTATCATGTATTGGGAACTACTTCGATTGTAAACAATGTACGCTTATGTAGCAGACGCTTTAGCCAGTGGCATCACTGGGGGGGTGCGGGTGTGCGAGGGGGGTGCGGACCGCACCGGGTGACACAATCAGAGGGGGTGACACCAAAATGACTGTCTATAAAATTTTTGAATTTTTGTGCAGGAAGGAGGTCCATGGGGATGACACCATGAGTTACCGCACATGACCGCCTATACATTTTTTGAATTTTTGTGCAGGAATGGTCCATGGGGGTGACACTATGAAGTACCGCACATGACTGTCTATAAAATGTTTGATTTTTTGTGCAGGAAGGAGGTTCATGGAGTTGACACCATGAGTTACCGCACTGGGTGACACCAAACCTAGTGACGCCACTGGCTTAGCTTTTGTTTTCTAAGATTTGAGAGTGAAGGAACTAAAGAAGCTGTTTCGTCTATTTGAAAGTAGAAATGGTAAAGTGAACGATATCGACGAGTTCACCGAGTCACAACTGAATCTCTCAAACAAGCAAACGGGTGAACGCGATATTCGCAATGTCCACAACAAACGTGAGATACGCAATTTAGAAAATATCATTCTAATCATGAAACAGTTATTTAGGATTAAGGCTAGCGATAGAAACCATAAGGTCATTACATTGCGTTCAGCACAAAGAGCATGCAAGTGACAAGGTATAAACATGTCTTCTTTAGCTGTAATAAGAGAGGCAAAAATATAATTACATTTTTGCATCTTGAATTTCCTCAAAATGCACTTTCTTAGTTAGTCCTGCAAATCCGAACTACATGAGCTATACCATGGGTTCTAAAACTTGATTGCACACCAAGAACTGAACTATAATTTCTATTATATTTCCAACTGAAATCACATGTTTTGATAATTTCAATGGAAAGAGTTCATATTTTTCCCACATAAGGATTCCAAACAATCAATGACATAAAAGAAACACACATGCAGCTGATTCAAGGTGTGTTCTTCCTGCTCAAATCACATGTACTTCATACGGAATTGACACAGCTGATAAATCCAGTCCAGCACCAGCAGAAAAGCAGAATTGAGTATAATCAACAGAAGAAAAAAAATTAACAAAATACTTCGATTTCAAAATAACGTGATAAGTTGTTGCAATGCGCATTAATTTACAATATGACTCTAAATTTCAATTTTAAGTAGACCAAAACGACAATTTTAAAAAAAAAACTAATGTTGAGCGCGACGAAGTTCAAAGGTCGCTGGGCGGTGCTATGTGCGTATTAATATTGTTACAGTGTATTGATGAATGTACGATTGCGTATGTATTTTGTAATACAGCATTAATTGAATTACTTTGTTTCTTGCTGTTTATTCTTTTTATCATTAATCCTTAAGTAGAAAAACAAAATGAGTATAGAATAAAAAGTTACTGCATTTGTATGGGAAAATATGAAATCTATTTCGGATTAATACTTCACCCCCAAGGTCGTGCATAATTGCTCAGAAAACTTGTTCATATTTTCTCTTACGAATGCAGTAAACTATAACAATGACTATAAATGCCATGACCCTTCACTGAATGAGAGGAGGTCAACAGTTTCATCATTTATTAACCCAAGGAGCACAGTGCAGAAAAATGTACATGCAAATAACTTTTTATTTGTTATAAGATGTAAGCCTCAGAATCATGACAGAGAAATTTTATTAGATGAACTAATTTGTGTTAGAAAAAGCCTATTTATGATAAGTACTTGTCAGAACCTGCTCAATCAATGACAATGCTCTGCTCACAATGATTTCCAAATAATTGTGCAAAAATACGGTCAAGATTCCTTGATGCATATTCCAATGAGAAATGTATTATGGGAAACACTAACAAATATAATATGTGAGCTTATCATGAACTTTTTATCTTGGACAATAAATGAATAAAAGCTAATAGGCGTTTCATTTTAAATCTGAAAATAAACATGGAAGCTAGTACTAAAACAGTGCCTCCACTTTTCAATGCTTATCACATTTTCATGTTTCCAATGTGGGATTACTTCCTTTGCCACATTATCATAATGATATGATATGCCTCATTTCAATTAATACAAACTTTTAAGTGACCATTGTTAAAACATGCCTCGATTTAATTCATTCATATTTCAACAAACGTTTAAGTGACGATTTTTAAGACATTTCTAACACAATCTGTGTAACTATGTCAAATGACAATTTACTTATAAGCATGGGCGCCCGTACATAAGGTCAAGGTGGGGGGAGTTGTCCCCACGTCCCGTACCTCCGGATTTCACCTCAGAACATGTTATGACCTACATCCTTAAAACTTAATAGCTGACCACTACATGCTTGCCCTCCCTCCCTCCCGCAGGAAAAATTTGTACTGGCGCCCATGCTAATAACCAATTTACCATCCCTACAGTAAGAAACGTGTCACATAGTTAGAATAGACTAAACCAATGGGGAGATACATTGGTTGAGTTCTTAAGGGTGTGAAACAAGACGGATTTCATGTAAAAATGAGGAAATTAAGTAATAGCAAGGACTAGAGAAGATTGTTTAGTCTTTACAAACGATAACATAATCTTGAGTTAAGATAACATTTTAGAATCGTTACTTCTCGGAACAACTGACCCAAAATAGATTTCAAATGCAGTGAAATTCACTAAGACTGGAATTATGTGTCCTTCGAATTTTCTTCAGACTGTCATCAATGTATACACATTCTAGCATTTCTATACGTTTATATAAAAGTATGAAAACAGTGCACATGCACAGTTTACAACACAATAGATGGCTATGAACTGAGCACGTAATCAAGAAAGTGTTGCGAATTTAAATACCAACTCAATGAAGTGCAGCTTCTGAATTTTGGACTTCTTTTTATCAAACCCTCCTTAGTGCAGTCTTTCTTTGGATACATGTACTAGAGTATAGTATTAACAAATAGCAAAACTTCCCGATTCATAGCCGCCTGTTATCATGAACCATCTGGCTAGTAATTATATTAATTACTATCTTAATTAGTAATTACAAATTAACAAGTACTATGATAGAGTTAATGGAACTTTCATTTTATATCTATTGAAGAACTCAATATTCTACTACTACTACCATTACATAATAATAATAATAATAATAATAATAATAATAATAATAATGTGGACTTAGTACAACGACTAATCATTAGAAGCTCTTAGCACCTTATAATATTAGATAACATATAAAAACATATGCCAGGAAAAATATTATAAAAACAAATACAACGAA
Organism: Megalonaias nervosa; assembly: GCA_016617855.1. Taxonomy (NCBI): domain Eukaryota; kingdom Metazoa; phylum Mollusca; class Bivalvia; order Unionida; family Unionidae; genus Megalonaias; species Megalonaias nervosa. Next base: position 50,530 of record JAECUM010007265.1, on the reverse strand, counting down.
ATTACAAAATAAAATAATGCTGTCAATAATTAAGGAAGTAAACATTATTAAGTCTTTAAATCTGTTCTTGTAGTCGAAATAGATGACTTTGAAGAGCACTCTTAAATGAGTCATAGTGTTCTTGTATCTAAGATCTATGGGAAATTCGTTCCACGTCGCTGGGCCTTGGTCAGCAAAATAACGTTGTCCATATGACTTCGCTTTAACAGTGAGAACAATGAGAATGCTAGTGTCGGAGAAGGTTCGTAAGTTTCTAGATGGGGTGTACACATGTGGGAGGTCAGATAGGTATATTGGAATGGACCAGTCAGCAAATGTAGCATAGTGAACTGATTTTGATTCTGGATCGAACGGGTGGTCACGAAGATTAGAGAGCATGAGGAGGTGTGCTCATTTCTTCATACTCTAAGGATGATCAGAGAAGTTTGTTGTGATATTTTTGAAGTTTCTGTAGTAGATACCGAGACAAACCAGATAGAAGTAAATTGAAGTAGTCTAGTCTTGAATGTACGAAGTAACACACAAGTGTTTTAGTTATATCAACGGAAAGAAAATTGCGAATAGAGTTGATGCGATTCAGCTCCAGATATGCAGCCTTGCATATGTTTATTACATGTTAGTGTAATGAGAAAGTACTGTCGAGAGTGACATCTAGGTTTCGAACTGACTGTAAATTTAATGTTGGCACTGCTGATACTTACAGTTTGAGGTAAAGGATATGAATGAGAAAGTCGCCATCGTTATCAGGTTGGCTTCAGTTTTATCATCATTCATCTGTAGCTTGTTTCATGTCATCCATGACTTCACATTGGAAATGCATCTCTCTACGCCTTGGATGGTAGTCTCAACTTTAGTTGGGTAGCTAGATTTGTATATTTTAGCGTCATCAGCGTACAATTGGTGAGACACCGGATGTCGATCTATGGCGCTTATGAGCAGCCGAGTGTACAGAATAATGAGAACGGGGCCGGGAACAGAGCCATGTGGAACACCAAAACATCCATCAACTGGGCTGAAACATTTTCCATTTACAGACACAATTTGTTTCCTGTTGACTATGTGGAACTTGAACCATAGTAAGGCTGTAATGTGAATACCAAATACCTGCTGGGGACGGTGAAGTGATATATCATGGTCTATTTGTGTTAAATACCGCAGACAAGTCAAGAGGGTGAGGAGTCTAATCTTTCCCCTATCCAAAGCAGAGAGAAGGTAAATATTTTTCTCAGAAGGACAGTTTCAGTACTATGGGAGGACGATATGCAGACTGTACATTGCAAAAAGGACTATTTTAATTTAGATGAGATACAAGATGGGATAGAACAACTTTATCTAAGATCTATGAAATGAATGAGAGGTTAGAAACAGGTCGGTAGTTCTTTAAATCGCTAGGGTGAAGTGTTTTTTCTTCAACAGAGGCTTAACATTGGCAGATTTGCAAAATGAATTGAATTGCCCGGAATAGAGAGAATTATTGATGACAACGATTAGTGAATAATATATTAAATGTAAACACTCAAGTAACAATAACGTCGAAATCGGATTGAATTCACATGCCTTTAGGGCTCTCTTCATCAAAGTTGTATGTCTTACGGATATAGGCCAAACATGTTTCGAGTGCGGGCGTCCATGATTGTATGTATCAAACCCATAGAGACAGGTTCAAATGCTGTTAAATATTATGTAACCTTGACAAATGCATGAGCTGAACATGCAAGAAACATGTTCTTGTGACCATTTATAAATTTCAGCAGTATCATGGTGACAATAATTTTAACCTGAAGTGTTTCTGTTACGAATATGCAATGTCATTGTCCCAATTCGGATATTTTTTTGTTGAATTCGTTTATGTGATCATCTCGACATAATTAACTTTAGAAGGCAAATAGTAAACATCAAAAACGACACCAAAGATAATTCTGATTTATTTCAAAGCATGTTTGTATTATCATCTTATTAATTATAATAAATTTTGTAATAAGTTTTCTTAATAACAAATTACTATACTATCTAAATATTTCTATTGAAGATGCCGTGGCAAAGTATAGACTCGAAAACAGGTAACTGCTTGTGAAAATAGATTTGAAGTGGAAAAGGTCCTTGAAAATGTAAATTGCTTTTTTAGTGATCAGCTTTTTATAATTGGTATTTAATGCTGTTTTTGTTGGGATTTGTCTGAATACAATCTTTATTTCGATATATTTAAAATGACTTGCTGCCAGAAGCATATTTTCGGACATAATTTCAGTATATGTACTCGGAAGAAACTAAGAAATCACAAGAGAGGCTACTACATTATAACCGAAGATAATAATAATAATGAGGACTTTGTATAGCGCCTAACCTTTAGAAGCTCTAAGCGCTTTACAACATTTGACAACACTTAAAAAACATATATAATGATACACCACGAAATTAGAAACAGAAAACATGCTGTAAATCATTAAGGTAAGGATACATTATAAGGATACATTATTAGGTCTTTAAGTCTGTTCTTGCAGTTGAAATAGGTGAGTTTTAAGAGCGCTCTTGAATGAGATCACTGTGTCTTTGTGTCTAAGTTCAGTGGGCAATTCGTTCCATGCTGTTGGGCCCTGGTATGCAAAAGAACGTTGTCCATATGATTTCATTATTTTCATAGTGGGAATAATGAGAATACAAGTGTCAGAAGAAGAGCGTAAGAATCTTGCTGGTGTGTACACATGAGTGAGGTCGGATAGGTATGTTGGACTGGAGCCCGTCATTGAAACGTAGCACAGAGAACACATTTTGTGTTTAATTCTGGATCGAATGGATAGCCAGTATAGGGTACAGAGCAGGGGGAGGCGTGCTCTGATCGTGGTACTCTAAGGATGATCCGAGAAGCTGTGTTTTGAACTTTTTGAAGTTTCTGGAGTAGATATTGAGACGAACCAGATAGAATTGAGTTACAATAGTCCAGTCTTGAAAGTACTAAGGAACACACAAGTGTTTTAGTGGCATCGACTGAAAGATACTTGCGAATGGAGCTGATGCGTCTCAGCTCAAGATATGCAACCTTGCATATGTTCATGACATGTTGGTGCAATGAGAGAATCCTGTCGAGAGTAACACCTAGGTTTCGTATTGACTGTGTGAATTTAATGTTGGTGTTGCTGATATTTATTGTCTGAGGTAAAGGATGTGAATGAGAAAGTCTTTTTGTTGTAATCAGAATGGCTTCAGTTTTATCATCATTCATCTGCTGCTTATTACATGTCATCCATGATTTCACATCGGAAATGCACCTCTATCCCTTGGATGGTAGCTTCAACTTCAGTTGGGTGGCTAGATTTGTATATTTGGGTGTCATCAGCATACAATTGGTGAGACACTGTATAATGATCTATGACACTTGAGAGTGGCTGAGTGTATAGAATGAAGAGAACAGGTTCAAGAACAGACGCTTGTGGAACACCACAACATAGATCAACTGGGCTGGAGCGTTTTCCATTTGCGGACACAATTTCTGTCCTGTTGACCAAGTAGGACTTGAACCATAGTAAGGCTGTATCGTGAATGCCAAATACATGCTGGAGACGGTGAAGTAACATATCATGGTCTATGGTGTCAAATGCTGCAGACAAGTCAAGGAGAGTGAGGACTGTAATCTTTCCGCTATCCAAAGCAGAGAGAAGGTCATTAACTACTTTCAGAAGAGTAGTTTCAGTACTGTGGCAAGGGCGATATGCAGACTATACATTGCTAAAAAGACTGAATAACGGAATAATAAAGCTGATCCTTCCTTAATAAAAAAGATCGACTCTTCAACAGATCATGGAGCCATCGAAGAATTAGATGTAATTAGACCACCCATTTTCAGCATGTACTTACTGAGATGTGCTATGATGGATATTGATTCAAATGGTGTTGAAATACTTTGTGCGCCAAACAAATTCGGTACTTTTAGCAATATTTAATGACGCTGAACTGAATATTTACTGAACTACATACGCCGATATCATTCACCATACTGTACGGAAAAGAGCTATGATTTAGCATGTTGTCCCAGATATAATTAACAGTAAATAATATTGTGCTTAATTTAATTATCCAGTGTGTAGGCTACGTTTGAAACAATTTGATTAGGATAACAAGTAATGTACACTAAATATTCATCATCATTAAATACATCTTCGCTAGACAAGTTTGCGATATGTTAACCCTATCTACACCTTGGAGGATCGAGCAGATATTTTATTGCTTTGTCTTAACGTTATCTATTGAATTTCACGAGTTGCCTTCCTTAGTCAGTAATGCCACCTAACCACTGCGTGTAAAAATGGTGCACTGTACATCGTCCGAAGATGGTGGTGGCAATAGACTTCAAAAGGATACATTGTAATATTTAACATCGAAAGTATGACTGCGTACCAGAGAGAAGTCATTACAGGCGTATTCGAGTGAAAGGTATTTGTAAAAAAAACAGACCGGCAGTCCATTTACGTTGTGTGCTCTCCTTGTCTCGATCATGTAGGAATGGTGTTCAGATTTGAACAACTTAATTTTGATTTGATGCGGAGGCTAAATTCACACACCCAAAGCATATAACATATCTGCTCGATCCGCTAAGGTGTAAATGGTGTTAACATATCAGAACCATGGCTAGCGACGATATATTAAAAGGGTTTCCTCTCACTGTACATCTTGCATGCAAACATTCTTTTCTGTATATTATATTCGCCACTGTAAATCTTTTTATTTCCATCCATTCCTGCAGGTATCAAACCCGAATTCGTCATCAATGCCGAAAGTTTGCGTCCGTTTTTGGTATTGACTGCTCTTAGTCGATATGTATAAGTATAATTCTATTTTTATTTATATATGTACCGATGAGTTTAATTGGATATCTACCTCTTGTATATGTCAGTCATTGTAAAGGTAAGTATGCATCAATACACGTATGGATGAAGAAAAGGAAAGAGTATTGGAAGTTAATAGCAGAAAGAAAGGCAAGTAATGATCTCGTAAAATAGGCTTTGTAAGTAATCCTAGGTAGAATATAGTTTTTGTTTCTTCTATGCGTAATAGGCGATTCGGTGATTATTTATTTATTCCATGTGTAATGAGCGCTTCTGTGATTATTTTATGTATTCCATGTGTAATCCGCGCTTCTGTAGTTAACACTGAGTTCGATTTACCCATTGCTACACTAAGGAAGTGCCTGCCTTGAGAAGTCCGATTCTATGAGATAAAATTGCTTTGTATATTGAATGTTTCAGAATTTATTCTAAATTTTACGGAAAGTGTGACCAATATAACATAAAGCAATGCTATCAGATAGACTATCGTCTGTTTCAAGTTGGCCTTTATTGTAACCAAACAGACAAATTTAATCCAGTTATACGTTGCATACATTAAAGGATCATTAATGTTGCAGTTCTTATACCACACTGAGATTATTCTTGACGGACAGCGATTCATGGCCGAACGTGGATATAATAATAATAATAATAATAAGAAGAAGAAGAAGAAGAAGAAGAAGAAGAAGAAGAAGAAGAAGAATCTCTGATGAACTGATTTAAGGTGTAAAGCCACCGTTTCATGCGAAGTGTATACTATTGTATTTGTACTCAGCTGTGTTTCATGTACTACACGGCTCACTCACGCGTATTTTTAATAAGTTTGCATGGGAGCCATATAACTTCGTGGGTTTTCCTGCAACCCGCATGCTGCAGTCTATGGTTACTTTGGTTTGGAGAACGGTATTGGGTTACTTGCAGGAATAAGGAGGCTTCCAGGATACACGATACTAATTGTATGGAAAAATGGGAACCAGTCTGGAAATCAGTGAAAACAAAACAGAGTATATGTGGGTTTCGCTGGCCATGATTGGTTGATAATGAAAGACATAATTTAGTAATAAAGAATCTTTTGAGAGCTTATCATAGTTGTAAATGAAACAAATTAGAGATTTTGTCTTACTGATGTAATTTCAGTCCTTTAACAGTCTCGAGTTTGGAAATACTCATTACTGAAATTAGCGCCTGACTCTCTGGTGCGGAACTGAAAGCACATGTTTCAAACACATGTAAGTCCTGAAAATACCGCTGCTCATATCATCTTCTTTACACAGAAGATGCCATCCAGGATGCATCTATACTGATAAATATAGGTTTGATCATGGGCACTCACACATGTAAAGTTACTGAATTTTTAATATCATCGTGTTTGCATAGGTTTACTATAGGAACTGAATTAGTAACGTGAGTCCTATTGAGAGCTACAGCAATACAGTAACTCCACACATGCATGTGCAATTAAGTTTGCTATAAATGCAATCATATTGTTACAAGCCAGGGGTATTTGCTTGACCGAGCGGTGTCAAACCCTGGCGAGATTCCGCTAGAAGTCATAAGTTTACTCCAAATTTCCAAAGACTTCCATCCAACTTCTTTTGTAAATTAGAAAGCCCAACATGTACATTCTATACATAAATTTCTCTCTAATCAATGCAAGACCACAGATCTCACAACTTTCCAATTGTCTATCAACCGCACATGTGCATGTTTTCTCTTCAACAACGTTCCGTACCGTCAACAGTTCACGCAGTAGAATCTATACAGCTATCCCCTAACACAGGGAACTATTTTTACTACGCCACCTTAGGACAGTCAATGCATGGTTTCGGGCTACCTTTCGCCTTTAAAACTGCATCACATTTGCCACCATGGCGACATTAATGGTATCTGCCCAGTCCCTTCTTGTTTATTCCATTGTGTAATTTACCAGTCTCCTATCGTAAATGCTGCACCTGCAGTCACGCCACCAATGTACTCCTGGGCCGTTAGATTTTAATAAGGACTATGGAACGACAGGGACACTCATGCGGCTCCGACCTGAATTCACTAAAAGTAAACCATGGCATCCTGGAAACTCACTAACACTTCACTCCGTGACGTTTGCTCCTAGTTATTGGCTAATTATATCGGGCTAAGGAATATTTCCACTGCACCGAGTTCCAATAATCAAACAAGTAATCACAAAAATCTAAGAATTCCTTTAAACGGGGCGCTATAATCAAATGCGCATACTCCAGATTTATTACAATATGTTTCTATTTGTAGATATCAAGTAAAATTAATACCTATTGTAAATCACAGAGTTACTTTCAGTGGGATATTAAACACATATTCAGATATATCCACTGTTGATAACAAGAGGATTGGGTGCATTGTGTAGTGTGTGTAAATTTGACTATGCTAGCTGGAGTGTTGTGCACATTTGTTAATATCCATACAATGACATATATAAAGTTTATACAATTTATTATTCACAGAGTAATTATGGTAAGCAATGTGATATTTCCTGGTTGTGTTTTGAAACATTATGCTGCAGATATGATCACTTAGGTCTCTATTGCATACTTAATGGTGATGATCTCTCATGACCTTGCAGCCCACTAATATCATTCACTGAATGTTCTGAAACTTCGTATTTTGTATTTTGACTACCTTGCCTTAGTTCTAAATTATATGTATTCTAGTTGGAATTTTTGTTTTTTTCTGTCATTTAAATCTCCTTTTCGTTACTAATAAATGCACATATAGATATTCACTTTGACCTTTTACTCATTAATTACATAGTATGACAAGACAGTATCTATTTCAATCTTAAAATGAAGAGAAATAAAAGGTGATAGTAAAAATGTGACTCTCAATTAGACAGCTTTATTTTAATTATTTTTTTCTTCTGATTTTTTTAAATAAAGCTCAAACACGAAATGCACCATTGCTATATTGGTGAACGTGAACTTGTAATGTAATTAATGACTGCTCCGGTTTCGAACCCCGACTGAGTCATACCAAAGACTAATAAAAATGGTACTAACAGCTTTCTCGCTAGGCACTTAGCATTAATAGGTTAGTGTTAGAACTGGTCGGCCTTGTGTCAGGATAATGTGAGTCGGTGGGACATCACTCTAAATGTCTGCTGCATGATAACCGTTGCTGGACACCACGAAATACACGTTCCAATTTGAATCAATATCTTTTAATATCACTATATGGGTGAAATCAAAGGAGTGAAAATAAATTATGCATACATCTTCCTTGTGGATTTACCATACATTGTTCATATTTTTGTATACATTGATCGCCCTTGGTGATACAATCAAGCATTGTTAATATTTTTGTATAAAGTCTGTACTTGAGCATCCCTGGTGACAGAATCATACTTTATTATATTTGTGTATACATAGATCATCCATGGTTATATATTCATGTATCAATCATCGTTCAATTACATTAGTAGTCGAATAAAGGGGGTATTCTGGCCCAAGCCCCTATTTTGAACTTAACAACAACATAATTCTCCCCTCCCCAGCACCCTCAAGTTGGTCTAAACAACTACGAAAACAACTTTGTTGAGGCAATAGCGTCTATTTTATAATAGTTTACTCGTCCAGGACATGCCATTGAATCGTCGCGGTAGTCAAATAGAATAGGGTTTGATCTAGAAACACCTTCTTTATAAGACTACTGATAATATTTCACACAAAATTGCTAGAGATTTCTCGAGATATTTTTAACGTCTCAGCTTTTGCAATAATATGACTCTCATCATCATGACAGAACAAGTACATATTTATTTACCGCTGATATGAGAATTCGGTTCTAACATTTTGATAAAGTTTCCATGAGAAACTATTGTCTTATTAACGTAACATTGTTTCATCTACTGTAATTTTTGTGCATTTGTTTTGCGATATTGGATTAAAAAGATTGTCAATAGTTTTAACGAGCTCTTTTGTGATCAAAGCAAGTTTATCAAAATATTCCGAATAATCATTACAAACAAGAGACAACTTTATCTTGTTTCCATTTTTGAAGCAAGTGCTATACTTCTCGTTGTTAGGTATAATCGTCATATCCTTATCCTGGAAGAGAATTCTCTTCATCTTTAACGTGGTATCTTCCACCGTAATATTTTCCATTATATTTCATATTTCACACAAAAATTTTACTATCCTTATTTTTTAAATGAAATCTCTGGCGATTTACTGTAATAACCAGTCTAAAAAATCCACCTTGCTAAAATCAACACTATCAGACATTTTATATCCCAACGCATATGTATTAATTCCATCAGAGCAGTATCTTTTATCATGGAAATTGCAAAGACCAGATTTTGTTATTACATCCGTCTCAGTTGTATGGCAATTTGATTTAATTGCCATCATTTCAACATGGCCACTAAAACCTTCTAACGCCGACTTATAAATTATCAAATCCGATTACTTTACCGACCACATTTCTTTTTATTCATTTGGCTCGTTTTTTAACCTTATTATCATATAATGTTAGACAGTACATTTTATTAAGTAATCCAATAATTTTCGTTATAATTTTCATACAAACTTCATCTTTAAACTTTCCTATTACTTTTTCATTGTCATCGCAGTGATATCCGCTGTCTCTAGGATAATCTGAAAGATCAAACAGATCCCGGTGTTTATAAAATTCTTTGTAAATATCACCAGATTCTATCTTGTACATCAAAGAGTCAGTATCTGTAAATAGCAACTCTGCATCAGGCCACTCAACCTTAACAAAATAAATTGTAATGAAAGTTGTACATCAACGTCTTTTATATCTCAAGCACTGCCATACCAAAATAAACTGGTTTATTCAACTTTAAATTTGCCTTTCTCTTATGTATAGGGACAAAATTTTCATTAAAAAATTTCATACTAACAAAATTATCAGATGCTGCAAGTTTATTACGACGTTTAGCGTTATTGACGATCTTAATATTGACTAATGCTTTCCATGGTCTTTCCGAAGACGCTATTGTTCATGAGCTTGAAGAAGATTTTCTCAAATTCTGTTGTTCCAGCTGCTCTTCGTCTAGTATTAGGGTCTGTATAATCTTTCATCTAATGTGACTGATTAAACTTTAACACACGATGAACTTTTCTTAGTATTAGACCATGATCAAGCGCCTGTTTGAGATTTTTATAATGTAAAATATATCTTCGTTTATCAAGAAGATTTGGTACTAGTTTTTGAACAACAGATTTACCACTGGTGCTGGCACTAGATGAGTAATTACGTAGTTGCTCTGATAACAAACTGTAATCGATCAGCATTGACTCGGGACAAAAAGATAATTGTTATGTGCGTCATATAGTTTCACAGGATCAACTTCAACAAACTAACCAATATTATCCGTTTCTTTGAAAAACTGCTCCGGACTTATCCAATGAAATCCGCCATACGGCATCAGCTCAGAAATTGCATATTTGTAAAGATTATTTGTGTAAAGATAAACTATGAAAAACGACGGCAATGTCTTATCATAGTTGTTCATGTATTTGTTATTCGCGAGGGCATATATTTTTGTTATGAATCTTATTCTTCCTCTGATTCCATGTTCTATGAAACAAAACATGTCAGGATCTGTCTGCAACTCCAGTTTTATTCTGCTGTGCTTGCGTAATGCGTTGAAGATAATCCCGGTGATGAGTAATATCATGCTGGGTCAAGTCCATGATTATCAGTGCTACCACCTCTAAAATTCTCAAATATATCTGCTAGCAACAACACATCTGCGGTCATATACAGATCATGATAATCACCAAAGGTTTTACAGTCGAAATCATTCCAAATTTGCTGAGTGTAAGCATAGTCGTCATCGCTGACACTTTCAAGATTTAATCGAGAATAAAATCTTTCCCGGTCAGGTAAACTTGTTTCATTAAATCTATCCCAATCGTTAAGATATTCATAAGGAAAAATTCCTTTTCTTGTAAGTAAACTTGCGGTTCCACAGAAATGTTCAGTCAAATTATCGCAGTTTCTACATCCTTTCACTAGTTCATCTAACGATGCCGCAATAAACTGAAATCCATCAATAAATCTCAACTTGTTGAGTGTCACTGACATACACTCTTTTTTGTATTTGGGATGCATTGTATTTTACCGTTGTTATTGATTTTCAAGCGGTTTATTATATCTTTGTTTCCGAACGCTTCAACGATAATATGAGAATCATATCCACGAAAATTATGTGCGACAATAGGAACAAAATCTGGTGCGGTAAATTTCAAATTGCATTTATCATGAGGTGGACAGCGATACTTACCGGTTATAAAACAATGATCTTTTACTCGATCTTGACTCGTAAACGCCTGCTTGCAAATATGACATATTTTTGCAGAAGCAAATTCTGTTTCTTCTTTTATTGTAAGCGGTTTCATTTTCGTTGTCCTATCGAGCAATACAATGATGGCATCAACATCGTTGATAAGATTTTTCAACAACCACACAGCAGGATTTTCTCCACGATAAAGTTTAACAGGTTTTGATTTAACGTTTATTAACAGCACATACAGTTTTTTATGCGACCTCACATGGAACATGTTCTTGTACTTTTCTTGTGAAAGATTTATCAGGGGTTTTTCTGCTCCTTGCACAGGAAGTAGAACGGACTCGAAATCTTAGTAGATTATAAAAGGAACTTTCATCTTGTGTCTGTGGTTCGTAAGTTCGTTAACTGCAATATATTTTCCTCTTTACCTGGCATAGATATTAGTCTGTACGTTAGAACAATGTTCGAGATGACGATCTAATTATAGCTGCGACTTACAGCCGTGCAAGCATCTGACGCAGAAATGTTTCTTTTCGTGGTACTTGTCATATTGCCAACCAACCAACCCGTTAAAGGTTTTGATCCACACGTAGTGGGATTTATAGAACAGCAAGTTTATTGTTGTTTGTTTGAATCTTACAGTATCTGATGTGGCTCTATCGCTGATATATCTTGGATAAATTGTTTGTGTATCATCATCTGCTCCAAACACATTAATATCACCTGGCAAAAGGAAAATGTTTTGTTTCTCAAATTTTAGAATTTGATATTCAGAAACGGCAAATACAATTCCGGAAAAGTTTAGATTGTTAGCATGACAAATGTAATTTGATACTCTATCGGTGTACTTATCTGCTGGGAATAACGCTGGTAAAAACGCCCATTGGAAACATGTGTTATCGTTGCTCTTGACATTGATACAACATTCTGAGTTTTTAATTTTAGTTGGCAGATGACATATGAGGTAACTCGCAATGGATTATATTTCGTAGTATGAAACAAAATTTCTGTTATTTCATCGACTGTTCAAGCCGATCAGGACGTTGTATATTCATCAATCTTTTTCTTTATCTGCTGAAATATATCATCTGACAATGAAAACAAATTTGTTCCAATCAAACCTCTACGGTAGAGCGATGTAATGTCAGGATCAGCAAGTTCTTCGAATTGCTGTTGAGATGACTGCGTCTGATCAGCTAGACGATCTGATGATAATCTCATCTTTGAAAAACGAACATGAAATTGCACAATAATCTTCAGACCCTTATTTTTTTGCAAGCTCGGATTTTACTGTTGGTTGAAGTAGATGAAACAGATTTGCAGATGAGAAATTTGTTAGCAATAGTTGATTATCAAATCACCAGCTGTTGTCAAATCCGGTAAAATGCTTTTGCAATTTTTTGGGGTTGATATTTTGTCACGAACATGCTTCGTTTCGCTATATCTGCAAGTTTCAACATCATATAATATTATGTTTTATATTTCTCTAATAGTACGATACGAAACTGTCAATTAGAGATTTGAAAAACGCAATATTATACGATGGCAAAATTATGCCAGTGACCTATCATAATTAGTAGTCTTGCAAGGTGCCAGGAAATAGTCTGGTGTCATCCAAAATATAATTTGTTCGCCGGCAATGAACTTGGAGTTACTATTAATCTTAAAACTAAAGCTTCGTTTGGGATTATAACACCAGCTGGTTGTAAGATAAAAGTAAAGTCCAGCGATGATGCAAAGTACACTGACATGTTCTTGCAAGACTTTATCTGGACATTGTTCTGCGATGATATTCCACCTGGAATGCATGTTTATCATGTTAATGATCACGTCACCGATAAAAACATTGCTAGTTTGTCTTTTGAGAGAGGAGTTTAAACGACATCCGATTGATAATTTTTACGGGGATAGCGGAAGAGGTATTATCAGGAACATAAAAACAAGAAAACAGTTGTTGGTAGTACCATTAATATGGGATATTTGCAGGTGAAAGTACGAGAAACACAAACTGATTACATTAACTATCTTTCACACAGATGTGTCTATGAAATATTTCATGGACCTGTTCCAGAGGGTCTTGTAATAGATCATCTTAACGGCATCAGAACGGATAATCGTCTTAATAATCTTGATATTGTTACCTCAAAAGAAAATAGCAGACGTGGTAATGCTGGAAACGTTAAAAACTTTAAAAATCCTAGATCTGTTATAACAACTAACTCTGCAACAAACGAAAAACATTTCATTCAATAATATCAGCAGCGAAACATTTTAGTGTTTATCCAATGTGAGTAAAATATGCCGCTGATGGCACTACAAAATCAGCTTTCTCAAATACGAGCGGTGATATAATCTTCTTTCGATATTCACTTACCGCTTAGTATAGCAGCAACATCACTGTTGGTCAAACAGTAATTAACATATTTGTTTAGCGCTCCTCTGTCGTAATCGATACAAATCTTACCATATTTCAACATGCGAGCAACTTCGACTTTGTTAAGCAAAATAATGTTGTTTTTTTTCGTTCTACTTCAAAGTGGGCCATTGCGTTAACATCACCGCGAAACATGTTTCTTATAGCCTCTTCAAGTTGATATGTGTTTACAACATTAGCTCGAGTAACAAACCGTTCCAAGTTTTTCAACTATTTAACATAAAATTGCTGATCACAGATCAATCTTTAGAATATCTCTAAGATTTTCTCGGGTCAAGCAACAATGAGCACATTTCATGACAGTTTCCCTATCATATCTGACAATTTTTTTTTATATATCTTTTTCAAGTTCCGATACCTCGGAATCTGTTAATAGTACATCAAAAGCTGAGTAATGATCATATCCAACGATAAGATTAACATGTTTGAGATCTGGGGGTTTTTTTGTTGGTTTTTTTTAGGGTGGGGGGTTGTTGCTCATAAAAACTTCAACCGCGTCAAACAGCAGGTTCATATTCAGTATTTTAGCTCTGACGATACTCCTTATTTCGTCTGGAACTTTTATTACATCTATAAGATAAAAGTTTCATGAATAATTTGGCTGATAAAAAATAATATGTTTCAACGATTGTCTGATCTTCGAGATGATCTTCATCACATGACACAAAGTATACCTCATACCGCTAGTGGTACACTGATCAATAATAGTGCTTTACATCGGATTGCAAAGCACTCCGAGTTCGATCTTGAAACATATTTGTTTCCTGTACCTGTAACATGCCGATGAACAAGGTATTATACCTCAGCATGAGCAAGTTTATGTTGCAGTGCAATCACGATATGTCAAATATCATCTTGCCAAAAAGATAAAATAAATTTGAATTTACTTTCACAGAACATCAGACATTTTGGGATATGCTAAAGTCGTTTACGTATATTAGACAACTCGAAGTTTATGGTCGTAAAAAATATAAAAGTTGATTTTATTTTTGTAAAGATTTTAAACCTGTTGACAGATGTAACAGCAGATCGAAGACGATATCTGATATCATTGTGCAGACCTATAAAATGAAAGGCTGCTCTTCTACAATACGAGAAGATCTACAGAGATCTAATTGGATCGTTAGTGATTTAATCAAAGATCTTTGATTTTACGGGTTGGAATCTAACTGTTAAAATTAGCACCGTAACAGCTTTTAGACCAAACTTCAATTACCACGTCTTTTTATCACTGGTTCGATAACAAATATATCTTGTGTTGTTAGTTGAAGTTCCTGTTCGTAGAAACTTGCTATGACATCTTCATTTGCAAGATTGTTTAGTTTGTATGTTACAGGTTTTGTAGTTAAAATCTTGTCAACTACAAATACTTCCTCAGACAAGTTCAGGGTAAAACCTTTTTTTTTAAATGTGTTTTTCGTCAATATAATTCTGACACGATCACAAAAGTAAAACTTGTGCCTGCGATATATGTTCTCGTTTGCAAGAACCGGATTTTTTATAGCATCTTTCGGTGATATTCCAATTGTTTTGTGTTTAGTTTTATTGTAATTTGTTGTGATCGCTGGCAGATTATCAATATATCTGTTTGTATTGTTTGCTGTAAGATATTTGTAAATCATTTATTTTATCGCACGATTAACGCGTTCGACAACAACACTTTTTCCTTCATTACCGGTAACATATTTTTATATTTTGTTTCAGAAACTGCTCGAACGTTTTGTTAAAAAACTCTGATCCATGGTCGGTCCAAATCTTACTTGGTTTTCGCGTTGATGCAGTTATAACGTCTCTCAGCACACTTGTTATCGTCGATCCAGTTTTATCAGAAACAGGAAAACTAAACGCGTATTTGCTAAAGACATCAATGACGTTAAACAGATACCGTTTGTTGTCGTTGTACTATTCAGTGTTCTGCAAATCTGCGAGATCTATCACCCAGATATCATCAACTGTGTTTGTGACGACCTTCAGTCGTAGAAACTTACTTTTTAGGTCTGCGTAGTTCATGTGTTAGCTGATTTGACGCAAGTTTCTGAGGCATCGGGTGTGCTTGCACACCAACGCCAAGTTTATATTTTGCTCCAATGATACCTTGTAATAGTTTTCTGTCAAATCGTTCTCGCATATTATCCGGTTTCATATCTCGCAATTTGTCAAGCGTTACGCGATCGCAACCTGGTCGCGATAACAAATATCATGACCCATCACAATTGTATCAACTGCATTGTAAGGTTCTTGTCGCGGTAATGGATTGTCATTTTCATTGAGTTGCTGATCAAGAGAATTCCGTGATCCGGTACTTTCATGTCCTGGCAATGTCCAACCTCCCTTTGGTTTCGGTAATTTGCCAATAATTTTATGTATATCCAATCCTGATCCGATGACAGATCTGTGACTGCAGCGCTGGCAATAAGCAACTATCTTATTTTCTTCCAGGCACAGATCTTTCTTCACATCATCGCTGTTACATTTCATTTATTTTTAGTCGCTAACTAAAATAACTTTATAGTCAGACGTTATTGGTACAATTTGCATTGCACAATCACCAGTGATTGTATCACCGGATTTATCTTGTTTAAGAAACACACTCTATCTCTTACCACAGACATCACATATACTTTTTAGCATTTTTGTGTTATTAGCGGTTGTTTCTGTTGTTTCATCGATGTTATTGGTTTTGGTTCTGCATTTGAGACAGTATATTGTCATTTTATACTTGATGTCAGACAAAATTAATGTTAGATCTTCTACGATCCAAGTACCTCTTTACGATCATTGCTGAAACTAGGAAACTTATCAAATTGCAAAAAAAAACTTTAAAAAGTTACCTGGCTCGCCATCAGACCTTGACGCTTGCGTTGCAGACATCTGCAAGATAAACATAACGCAACAGTAACCACAAGCTGAAGTTTCAACTGGCTGAAGCTGATTAGAGTTATAGCTTTTGTTTTTCTATTTTTTTTTAGGATGTATTGTTTGATAACATCACTCGGAGGAAGACCAAACGAGTCAAAGTAGTTGTTGTTATAAAGCGCTACCCAGTGACTTCAAGATCCGTCATTGAAATCTTGGATATTGATGACACAGCTTTGATTAGTTTCTGGTGATCTACTTGCTAGTTCATCTTTGGAAAATACTCCGATAAATCCGCTGATATATCTAAGTTTATCAGCAATTTCAAAGTTGTTTAATGCTGACGATTTCATCGTCTGGTTCCCGGTAGTATCAGCCCTTGGCCACGATTTCCAAGCGTCCGTCTACGCATTGGGTATACCTGCATTCCACGTTCTATCCCTAACAGGTTTGTAATAAACTTCCTGCTATCCATGCGAGCAGCGGGCCTATCAACCCCCTCCTGACCGCGCTGCGGTTCGTTCTTGAGGTTCTTCTTTTCTTTGTCATAGGAGTTTGCTATGGTCGTGTTGTCGGCATTGTTTATAATTATCGATCAGATAAAATTTGGATTTTATAGAGGCCCCTGTTACAGCAACTGTTTGATTCCGTTACCGATGACTCTGTCTCCGGATACAGCTTTTTTGCCACTCCTGATACTACACCTGACGCTGCAGCTCATCCAAAAGTTCCTAGCACATGTAATATGTTTGGCAATAGTATTCGTTCTAAAGTAGCTATCGTTGTTACTGTTGATCCACCAAGTATCGCTTTCGATCTGGCAAATGATATTATTTGTGCCACTGATGGATCAAGTATAAAAGCTTACCTTTTAACAATCTGGATATCTGGCGTTGTGTTAGAAGTAATTTTGTTGGAACGCTACGCATTTTGAAATCTATTTTTAATGAAACTGATTTTCCTTTAGCTATAGCTCGTGCTAGTGTTTGTATTTGTCATTGTGACAGGTTAATCTCATGCAAAATATATTTCATTATGGATTTTGACATAAAATATTTTTAACGCTACACCTGTACAGTCATTCTACCTTTGACGGCGTTAAGTTTATGTACCTGTCAGATGTTACAAGCAACTAGGCGTAATATGCATCAGCTGGAGCTTCTACTAACGTCCATGTTACTTCAATATCAGTGGTTGATCCAGTAGCTCATTCACTGTGCTTACTGACGTCAAAGTGAAATATCTGGTAAAGAAATCGAAACTCCTCGACTGATATCTGAGATCCACTGTCAGCGTCCTGATATATTTGTATCGCCTCCATGAGATACATATAAACACGAGATAAAGTTTTGTTAGCATCATCTCAAAAATTGCATTCGATCGCTCGTTCAGGATATTGCTTAGAGCTTATTCTCACAAATATTCGTCTGACGTCAGCGTTATTAAAAATCGAGCATTTTTGCAGTTGATTATTGCGTCATTCTTGTCGTTGAAATACAACAAATAAATGTCTCGGTAACTGTTCGCTCGGCGCTGTTATTATTCGCCATGTGTTATCGGTCGAATTTGGTACAGCTATTTGGTAAACCGTATGCTGTTTGAAATACATTTTTCTGCTGTAAGAGGCTAACATTGTCTCAAGTTCTATTAGTTTTGAATCCATAACGCCAATCGTGAAATTACAAACTGAAAATTATTAGCAGGACCACCGCCACTACCAGCAGCAGAAGTTCTCATCAAATAATCGCTTTGATCAGCTCTGTCAAGTATAAGCCTATGTTTTATACCCCGAAATACCTTGTTATAGTCGCGACAAAACTCAAATAGTGCGCTCAGCGGTAACATCATCTTGATTTTTCGTGTTTCGTTAGAAAACGCTTTTCGTTTAGCGTAACTTCGTTGAATGTTCGATTTTTTTACAGTGGTGTTATTTATAATAGGATTTGCCACTGCTAACATTGCAGTTTCAACAGCATCAGCTGCAGGTGGAGTAATGTCAAGAATATTACAAAGATTTATAAGCAAAGCTCTTATTGCATCCGTATTTGGTGCTGCTGATGGTGCTTCAATTCCAAATGTATCAGCGATTGCTCTAAGAAAATTTCTTACTATAACCTCTCTTTCACCATCATTTGCTCCAGCTGAAAGTTCACCAAATTAAGCAAAATCGTTTCAAACATTTCCACTTCTAGTATCTTTGAGCCACATCATGCTTGTTGAAATAGATCTCGAGTAATCATCGCTGAACGACACCACGTTAAGAATCGTACTTGCAACTGGCAGGTGCATAGAAATATCTTCGACTGTTTGCTTAGCAAGTTGATATCGTGCGCGTTTAAACAAGCTCCATCCGTTATTGATAAGTTCAACCTGTGTATTGACGATAACATGACCATTAGCAGCTGTTCTTATGCTACCTTGAACTTCAAGTACAGCTTATGACGACGCAAAAACACATCTTCATCTCGAGTATTATATGTTCTGATGCCCATCTTGTTAGGCTCAGTAGAGTTCTCTTCGAGATATTCAATATACTTGAACTCCGTTACAGAGTCGTCTACGGTTATCTCATCGGCAAGGTCAAGATGATTTTTATAGACATTTTTCTTGTAATCGTCAGACAAAATCGTGATTATTTTACAACCATCTAAAACGCAGCAACATCAAGCCGAGTGCTAGCACTCCGAGGTTTAGCTCGTGTTCTTAACTTTCTAACAATCTCTCCGCCGGCCGGAGACAATATTTTTTTTGTCATTGTTTTCATCGCACGTGTGGTTTCTGATGATGGTGCTATTTCAGAAATAACCTGTTTTATATCCGAACTACTTGACACTCCACCTTTAATTTTATCAGCGATCTTTTGTCTGACAGCTGTTCCTGCTGCAGATGGGGCTTCTGTTGCAAAACACTTTGACGCGTCTAATGCTATTGGCGCTACGTTGTGAGCTATTCCAGGTGTATTTTTGAGAATATAATCCCGAAAAAACATCCACTATTTTTCTTTGATAAATTTTTCTTTGTTTCATCTTGTTATACAAATTGTCCGATAAAATTGGCTGTGATTAGCTATCTATAGTCCGTTAACCGACTATGGTGAGCTAGCTCACTATGGTCCGCTACTGACGCGCAAATGAAGATAGTAAGTAACAATTTCGTTATTTAGATCAATCTGGCGACCTGATTGTTCGGTAAGTGTCATCGTGATAGATGATATTTGATTTTCAACACTAATAGGATAGTATATTATCTGTCTCGGATTGACTTGCATTAACGAACCCGGTGGAACATCAATGCTAAACGAATAACGCGTTTGTCCTTGGCTACCCCGTGCTGTGTATGACCCAGCTGCAATATAACAGTTTATCAGGATTGTATATATGATACTGTCGAAGATGTATCAGATCCGTAATGTCGCTTATTGAATCCAAGCAATGATTCGTTTGTGTATGGGCTACTAAGACGATAAACAATTTGTTTTTTTTAGTGTTATTCTTGCTCATAGCGTGTTATAGTTCGAAATGATCTCGAAATTATCAGATGATACACCACTACTACCAGCAGTTATACGATTTTATTGTTTTGTTGATATCTGTGACGATGTAGGCGCCTTGTAGTATCTTAACAGATTTCCACTCGATGACGCCACTGGTTTTCACCCCAAAAGTAAAATCGTCGTTGACGTTAGTTTTAACATCTGCCATAGAGTGCCAAATAGTAGCTGATACTAATCCGATCTCATATTGCTTTGGGGACTTAGAATCAAGTTCAATAACAGGATTATAAAAAAAGGAAAAGTGTGCGCTGTTCAATGTTGTCTGAGATGAGTCAAGCAACAGTGTCATCAACGACATTTTATTTATTATTCGCAGATAAAAACATAATAATTAGTTTGCGTTAGCGAATTAACTCACTGCGAATCAGATCGCTGTGTAACACATAATACTCGTCAATCGTTAAAGTCTGTTCAATCTCAGATGATCAAGTATTTTAACTATTTCAGCATCAGTTGATCAATAATATCAGCTACCGGGTTAAAGATCTTTAATCCCTCAGCATCTCTTTCTTCTACAGTATCATATTCAGAATCTGATTCAAACTTTTAATCATATTATACACCTTGCTCATCTTCTTTTTTCCATTTTATTTAACTCCTCGTCTTCTATTTCTTTCATCATTGTTTGAAATTATTTAGCAGCTGTAAAAAAAATTTCCACTTCTTGAAACTCTATCAAATACTTCCAGATATATCTTAGAAAATAACACCTTGTCGGAATATTTCATAATATATTTTAGCATCATCAATGTCCGTTGCGGAACCTAAACCATTTCTAGCCTTTTCTGATTTTTGGTATTACATAATTCAAATTTTTTAAAAAAGAATCTTTTTCATTTTTAGTCCATGATCTTATTTTTCGTGTTTGTTCAAACTTAACATATCTTTTGTCAGACTCAAAGGCAAACTATTCCATAAATCAATTTTTCTGTTGATGATGTTTTTATCATTTTCTATAATTTCTTTCTTGTTTGCATACTCAAGATCTTTTGTTTTTCTCGTTGTTAGGGTAGCTAAATAACACATCTTTTACTCTCACTTTTGTAAAACCTCAGCTTTTCCTGCATCAGGATCACCAATTTGCTCAACAATATCCTCAGCAATTTTCTTTTGTCCTTCTTCGAGTAGTCATCGCAAACCTTTTTCTTTTAGTTTTTCTAGATCTTCTGGTGATACGTTATCAACACCGAGCTGTTTGCCAAATACAGATTCGGTGATAGGCTTAAATAGTCTGGCCGTTTCTGCTGCGGTTTGTTGTTGTCTAGCACGTTCTTCCTCAACTTTTTTCTTAAAAACAGCTCTTGTTGCCATATATTTCTTTAGCAGATTTAAATGCGCCTTGTCTTTATTATGAATAACACATTAATTTTAGACTTTTTTACAGTCGAAGAACATGTCAGTTCTGCTTCGAAACATCCGCTTGGTATTGTTACGTATATGTAATTAAATTGCTTGTGTGTTATTTTTAAAATTCTTTTTTATTTTATTGTTGTTTCATTACATTTTATTGCAATGATTATTTTAACGGGATTCGAAATTCTTTTTCAGTTATTCTGTTTATCTAAGAAGTAAAACGTGTTACATTTGCAATATTTTTAGTTCACCTTGTAAGTGCTACGCGAAAACGATTGGCTATTGCCAAGGTCATTTCGTCTAGTCTGAATAAACAATGTTTTATTTTTAAATTTATTTCAGAGTTAGAGTAGATAGGGGTTCTTCCGACGTGACAAATGACATTTTTCTTATTGCGTTGTCCAAGTGTTAAGAGACCACGTAATCTATCTCGCGAGAACGGGATGATAATTTCTCGGATATAATAAGCCTTTCTGAGCGCTCGTCAGTCAGTTGTATTCTGGGAACCTTGAAGGCTGCATAGGTTTTTATTGTTGAAATCAGATTGTTTTTGAGGTTCGTTTGTTCTTGGAATTTAATAATTTATTCTCTAGAAAACCAAACGATTGTACTGTTTTATAAAAATTCTGGGAGAAATAAATTCAGTGGAAATTTATTCTGGAATTATTCGGAAACATAAACTGTGATTCAATTGAGGAATTGTTTCTATTTGTACAAAGACCACATCTGACGTATTAACCTTTCATATTGGAACGTCGTCGAGATTCGAATCTGGATTCTAATAGAACTATTTAGTGATAGGACTTGTATTTTTCATTCTTAGGATTAAATTTTGGATATTATTCACAAACCGTAAGTCCTATTTCCAATGTTTACATTGGTTTCTAGGGAAATAAATTATTTTGTTAAAATATACAAAGCTTGTTGTCTTCACTCTTTTCTCTTGTTATTATTGTACGAGCCTACACATAACTGGAGAAAATAAGGTCGCTCGTCCTTGGAATATTTGAATTGGACTAAAATATTTCAGAAAATTGTTTTTCGAAATTTAAATTCCCCTAGTTTCTAAATCCCAATTTTTTTCTTTCTAGTCGAACTCAGGAGCAGTTGGATAGTTTGAAAAAAGATGAGTTGCTTGAATTTGCCAGAAAGTACGATCTTTCTGAAGCAAAATCGTCCTTAACGAAACAAGAAATTAAAAACATTTTGATTCAATATTTGGTAGAGAAGAATGTTTTTGATAAAAGTGTTTTGGCTACGGTCAGTAAGTCTGTATCAGACTCTGACATAAAAGTAATGGAATTAAAAATAAAAGACAAGATGGAATTGGAGTTAAGGAAGCTCGAGCTTCAGAAAGAGAAAGAACAAATGCAGTTGCAATTACAAGAGAAGCAATTGCAATTGCAATTTGAGAAAGAGGAGAAAGAGAGACAGGAGAAGGAGAAAGATAAACAAATGAAATTACAATTTGAGAAAGAGGAGGAAGAAAGACAGGAGAGGCAGAAAGATAAATAATTACAATTTGAGAAAGAGGAGAGAGAGAGACAGAAGAGGGAGAAAGATAAACAATTACAATTCGAGAAAGAGGACAGAGAGACAGATACAATTATAAAGAGAGAAGGATGAAAGGGAATTTCAAATTAGAATGAAAGAATTTGAGCTGGCAAGTGAAAAGCACATTTCCACTTCACATACAAATTCAAGTTTTGACTTACAAAAAATATCAGGTTAGTTCCCCCTTTTAGAGAAAAACAAGTAGACAAATATTTTCCTCGTTTTGAAAATGTTGCGGAAAATTTGAAATGGCCAAGGGAGTATTGGACTCAGGTACTACAATGTGTACTAATTGGTAAAGCTAGTGATATTTACCATTCAATGTCAGTACAACAAAGTTCTGACTATGAATTGGTTAAGGAGTGCATTTAAAAGGGTTATGCATTAGTCCCTGAGGCTAATCGTCAAAAATTCAGAAACTATAAAAAAGAAGCTGGACAGATTTATGTTGAATTTGCTAGAGAAAAATAACAGTTACTTGAGAGATGGTGCTTAGCCCAGAAAGGTGAATATGATAATGAAAATATCAAACAACTTGTGTTACATGAAGAGTTTAAGAACTATGTCACTAATAACATTATGAATCATACTGAAGAGCATGACATTGAAACCTTGGCAAATGCTGCTCGTGCTGCTGATAAGTATTCCTTACCTCATAAAGTTCCTGTTGTTGCCAAATCACTCACTCAGCAGTCTACCGGTAGAAAGGTTTTCCAACCCAATACAACTCCTCCTAAAAATCAAACTCGTACAGCTTCTAAAAATCAAGCTTCTGATAAACTTGATTCAAAATCCTTGTCTATTCCTACGTGTACCTATTGCAAGAAAAAAGGACACGTCATTTCTGATTGCTTTAAATTGAAATATAGGCATCAGAATCAAGATAGACCTATCCCAAATGTTCTTATTAATCAGAGATCAAGGTCACGGTCATGTATTGAAAGCAATACATTTGTTGGGTCTAATAAACGCCAGGTTGATTTTATTATGGAGAATTATGAACCATTCATGTCGAAGGGTTCTATATCACTCTTGGGTGATTCGGACATTCCTATCCCTATTAAAATTTTAAGGGATACAGGAGCTTCTTGGAGTCTTTTATTATCAGGTACTTTGTCTTTTTCTGAGAAGTCCTGTTCTAATGAGAGTGTTCTCTGTCTTTTTCTGAGAAGTCCTGTTCTAATGAGAGTGTTCTCATTCAGGGAGTAGAGTACGGCGTTGTTAATGTTCCTCTCCATTCTGTAAATTTTTCATCAGACTTAGTTTCAGGACCTGTGACAGTCGGTATAGTGTCTAATTTACCCGTTGAGGGCATTCCTTTGTTGCTAGGCAACGACCTAGCTGGAGACAAGGTTGTGGTTAATCCACTTGTAACTGACAAGCCTTCTTTGGATCAGAAACTTGATCCAATTGAAAAAGAATACCCTGTGTTATACCCAGCTTGTGCAGTTACCAGAGCTATGGCAAAGAAAGCTCTTGAGAATAATTTTGATTAGGAAAATATTCCTTTAGGTGACACATGTATTGGTCAGGCTTTTGATGAGGTCACTTTCACTCTTAATTTGGATCAATCAAAAGGTATTGATCACATTGATCCTCTTTTAAATACTCAGTCTCTTTCATCTAACCAGAGTGATAAACGACAATCACTTGTCGTCGAACAGGAAAAAGATCCTGATATCTCCTGTTTGTTTCAGAGGGCCATTAAGGAAACTGAAGCCACTGAAGTACCTATCTGTTATTTTATTAAAAATGGAATTCTTATGAAAAAATGGAGACCTCCAGAGGTATCTGCTAATGGCGAATGGTCAGTGAATTATCAGGTTGTAGTTCCAAAATCTTACAGACAGGAAATACTTAGTTTGGACCATGAAACTCCTCTGGCTGGTCATTTAGGGATAAATAAAACTTATAACAAGATTTTGACTCACTTTTATTGGCCAAAAGTCAAAAGTGATGTTTGTAAATTTTGTAGATCTTGTCATACATGTCAATTGGTAGGAAAACCCAATCAGAAGATACCTAATTCTCATCTGCAACCAATTCCTGCATTTGACGAACCATTTAGCAGAATTATGGTAGATTGTGTTGGTCCCTTACCTAAGACCAAGTCAGACAACCAATATTTGTTGACAATTATGTGTGCGTCAACAAAATTCCCAGAGGCAATTCCTTTGAGGAATACTATAGTAAAAGCTTTGATAAAGTATTTTGCTCAATTTGGCCTTTCCAAGTTTGTCCCATCAGGTCAAAGGTCAAATTTTATGTCTGGAATTTTCCAGCTTGTTATCCCTGAAATTGGCACTGCAGTTCAAGTCAAAAGTGAAACTATGGTTTCACAAAACGTTACTTGAGAGAACATTCGAATCCTGTAATACAGTTCATTCTCTCTTGCTCATTCTTGAAAATTTTCTTCAAATTAGATTTTACGGCCCTTACAAAGTAAAGAAGAAAATGAATGAGTTAAATTATAATAATAGTACTCTGGTCTAAATAAATTAATGGAGTACTTGTATTTTGAAAGAGATAGCCAAGTACATTATGCAATGAATTTAGTTGTACCTGTCCCACCAACTGAGGGTTTAAGTGAAGACATTCAATTGGACACTGTTGATCTTGGAGCAACAAAACTTCGGAATTCGGAAATTATGAAGAATCTAGACCAGAAACTTATACATTTTCAACAACAAGAAAGAAATGAACTTAAACAGTTCTTATTCGAATATGAGCACTTGTTTCCAGATATTCCTACAAGGACAAAGAAAATTTTTCATGACGTTGAAATTGTCATGTTGAATTGTAGATTCAAAACCTGTGAAACAACACCCATACAGGATGAACCCTCTCAAACAGGAATACTGGATAAAGAATATTCAGTATTTGCTGAAGAATGATTTCATAGAACCCAGTAAAAGTGATTGAATTTCACCATGTATACTTGTTCCGAAACCGGATAAAACTTTCCGTATGTGCACTGCTTATAGAAAGGTGAACAGTGTGACAAAAACAGATTCATTTCCATTACCAATAATCGATGATTGTATTGATAAAATTGGAAATGCCAAGTACGTCACCAAATTTGACCTTCTGAAAGGAGTTTGGCAAATTCCACTTACTCTATCAATATAAAGTAATGCCGTTCGGGATGAAGGGTTCCCTAATTACTTTTCAACGCTTGATGAATATGATTACCTCTGGTCTAGATAATTGTGATGCTTACATTGATGATGTCATCATCTACAACGACACCTGGAAAGGACATCTAGCCACGATTCAGAAATTCTTTGAAAGACTCACTGATGCCAATTTGACAATCAATTTATCTAAAAGTGAGTTCTGCCGTGTTTGTGTAACTTTTCTAGGACATATTGTGGGACATGGTCAAGTTAAACCTACCGATGCTAAGGTTAAAGCTATCTCTGATTTTCCTGTGCCTGTCAGTAAAAACCAACTCATGCAATTTTTGGGTATGGCCGGATAATATTGAAAGTTTTGTTCTAATTTTTCCAATATTGCTCAAGCTCGGACAAATTTGTTAAGTAAGATAAACAAGTTTCTTTGGACCGAAAAATGTCAGGAAGCTTTTAATAGATTAAAAGCGATACTCAAAAGCGCGCCGGTTCTAACAGCTCCAAATTTCAATCAGTCTTTTAAATTATCTGTGGATGCAAGTGATGTTGGGGTTGGAGCAGTATTGATTCAAGAAGACAGAAATGGTATTGATCACCCAATGAGGTATTTCTCTAAGAAATTAAATAAGCACCAAAGAAATTACTCAACAATCGAGAAGGAATGTTTGGCTTTAATATTGGCATTATAGCATTTTGAAGTTTACATTAGCTCAGCTCCGTCTCCGGTTGTTGTGTATAGTGATCAGAACCTCCTTACTTTCATCGACAAGATGAAAAATAAAAATCAAAGATTATTAAGGTGGAGTTTTGTTTTTGCAAGAGCATAATCTCAACATCAGGCACATCAAAGGAAAAGACAATTTAATTGCAGATGCACTTTCCAGTGTACAGAAATATTATTTCATATATACTTTAGATAATTCATAAGAATTTTATTATGTAATTTTGTTTACCTCATGTATAATTTACATATGGTAAAACGATTGCTTTATTCTATAAGTCTTTTTTTTCTTTATGGGGGAAGTGTTACGTATATGTAATTAAATTGCTTGTGTGTTATTTATAAAATTCTTTTTTATTTTATTGCTGTTTCATTACATTTTATTGTAATGATTATTTTAACGGGATTCGAAATTCTTTTTCAGTTATTCTGTTTATCTAAGACGTAAAACATATTACATTTGCAATATTTTTAGTTCACCTTGGTTCGCGGTAGTGTAAGTGCTACGCGAAAACGATTGGCTATTGCCAAGGTCATTTCGTCTAGTCTGGATAAACAATGTTTTTTTTAAAAAATATTTTTCAGAGTTAGAGTAGATAGGGGTTCTTCCTACGTGACTAATGACATTTTTCTTATTGCGTTGTCCAAGTGTTAAGAGACCACGTAATCTATCTCGCGAGAACGGGATGATAATTTCTCGGATATAATAAGCCTTTCTGAGCGCTCGTCAGTCAGTTGTATTCTGGGAACCTTGAAGGCTGCATAGGTTTTTATTGTTGAAATCAGATTGTTTTTGAAGTTCGTTTGTTTTTGAAATGTAATAATTTATTCTCTAGAAAACCAAACGATTGTACTGTTTTATAAAATTTCTGGGAGAAATAAATTCTGTGGATATTTATTCTGGAATTATTCGGAAACATAGACTGTGATTCAATTGAGGAATTGTTTCTATTTGTACAAAGACCACATCTGACGTCATCGCCTTCCATATTGGAACGTCGTTGAGATTCGAGTCTGGATTCTAATAGAACTATTTAGTGATAGGACTTGTATTTTTCATTCTTAGGATTAAATTTTGGATATTATTCACAAACCGTAAGTCATATTTCCAATTTTTACATTGTTTTCTAGGGAAATAAATTATTTTGTTTTCTAGGGAAATAAATTATTTTGTTAAAATATACAAAGCTTGTTGTCTTCACTCTTTTCTTGTTATTATTGTACGAGCCTACAGGTAACAGTATCTCTAACAAATTTTTTGACTAAGAAAAAACTGTGGTCTCCATGAGCGGCCTTCTTGATATAGCTCAACAAATTTGTCTCTGGAAACGTCACCGCATTGTTCTTGTGATATGTTTTGCACGTCAATGTTGTCAAGTCTGTTAAACAATATAAAACAACCCATACTTCTTCTGACAAAACGATCAACATTATAAAACCCTTGGCAAGATACATTGCATTACATCTTCGATTTCTTGATAACGAAATGTAAGATTTGATCCTCTCCATCTCAGAATTGCTCAACTGGATGTCATCAAACACAATAATTTTATGTTCGTCCGAGTCTAGCTCGGCAACAGGAATAAGATCTTCTGGCGTCCTTATAAACAAATATATCTTCGCCAGCACCAAGTTCATTTTTTAGTTTTTCGTTGTACTCGTTCAGCATCTCATTTGTCCTGCTATGGATTTATCGTATAAATATACACCCGATAGTAGTTGAATATGTCGTTGAGTAGCATGTTCATTAACAGGTTTGTTTTGCCAGATCCAGTACATCCAACTATCGGGTAATGACATCTGGTAACTCAAAATTGTGTTTATTTTTTATTACTCGTTCGGTGTCAAAGTTTATTATGCTCATCATATAACAAGTGCACAATATTGTGTCAGCATCAATTACAATAACATGAGTTACTACACACAGTTTGGTACATTAGTAAGTGGTTCATCTGCTGAAACAACTGCAACAACAGCAGATGTTGATCTAACAAATAATCGCAAGAAATCCGGTGACATAATGACCGGCAACCTTACCATGTCAGGAGAACGAGTGTTAGATCTAGAAACAACATATCATCCTGTCAACGTCTATAACACACAAGCGGGTTAGTTATAATCAACTAACCACAGCTGTATCTGAAAACCTTTGACTTGCCGGTGGTATAATGACCGGCAACATCAACATGAGCAATAATAATATAACAAATATCCGCACATCATATCCGCTAAACGACGCTGATATCAAACAAGTAGTAAGTTATAATCAACTAAATACGGTGGGAAATTTACAAATAAGCAAATCTGGTGATTTTGTACCAGGTACTATTTCATTTGTTGACGGTGGTAAGATAACAGGACTACCAATAAATTTTTCTCCCAGTGAAGAATCAGATGCAATATCTTATGATCCGCAGAAAGGATCGTTGACATAATACTTAAAACGTGCCGGATGATCAATGACAGTTACGTTAGACATGGGCGTCAACAAGATAACATCTACTGCGTTTCCAACAACAACATCAGATATGACAAACAAGAAATACGTTGATGATATGATAACCAACTATACTGCACTACGAGAAGCAAATCCGGAGACACAATGACAGGCACGCTAAACATGGGATCAAATAAAATATCAACAACATATGATCCTGTATCTCCATTTGATCTGAAAAACAAATCTTACGTCGACGTGGCAGTAAATATTGCAGTTGTTGTTGCAGGTACAGCTGATGCTCTTTACGTTAAGCGAACCGGAGGTACAATCTCAGGAGCCATCGACATGATAGCGAATAAAATAACGTCAACATACTTTCCTGTTTCTGTATCAGATATTTTAAATAAACTTTATGTTAATAGTGTTGTTGGCGACACAAAACGAGCTCGTAGTAACTTCGGTTATATTTCACATCTTGTTGATTTGACAGATAATCTTTAGGGATTTGTTGCAACGGCGGCAGCACAATATCCCGAGAATAATCTAAATTTTGCTTTTTCGCTTAACAGCGGCATATCTGGAGGTCCAGAGTGGACAACATATGGAGAAACAAACAATGTTTGGATCCAAATTCAGTGCCCTGATGCTGTTGCAATTTGAAAGTTTCATCTACGAGGACGATCAAATGCTGGTGTCGGCCGCATATACAACTGGAGATTAGAGTGATTGACAGATAATGCCATATGGACAACTCTGCACAGTGCAACGGGTGTTTATATCTCAACGAGTAAACAGTTTATTATCGCTGATGCTAACACGGTTAACAAGTACATTTACTTTCGGATATATTTTGTCAACGCAGAAAGTCCTTACCCGGGTTTGACAATGTTTCAGCTGTACACGATTGATGATTTAGTATAGGTTTAGTGTGTTAACATAGATCGCTATGCAATCCACTTTAATGTGAAATGATTTATAAATGTCTCTTGATCCTCCGTCGATCAGAGTCGCAAAGTTTCACAACATATTTGATCCTGAAACAAAAGCAGAAATATCTGACGTTGATCAGCTAGACTCCGAAAGCACTAGAGAAGCTCAGGCAGTTAATGAAATCGCTAGAATGAAAAGTTTAACACTCGAATCACATGATCTACAAGAAAACGCAGAAATGTTGTTAGAGTTGCTGTAATGCGAGGTCCACAGCTAAAAAGCTATCCGAGATTTTGATATTATTAGCAAGTACTGTCATCTAAACCAGTGCGAGGAACAGCTATTACGAGTTGAGTCACTGTTGAAAAACATGTTGCTCGAGATTAACAAGGAAAATTCTACGACAGCCAAGAGATCGGATCTCGTAAAAACAAAGTCTCATGGTGGTAAGAAACAAGAACAAGATCGAATGAAAAATGTTCATGGTGAACTTGAAGAACTAGCAGAACTAAAAAAAAGCGACTCACAAAAATCGCAGGATAAGAGATAGTTTTGCTAAACGTAGAATAGTTCGTGAGTTGGGTATGGACTATCCTGACATAAAAACGTTGTTCGAGGTAGCATATAATCATGACGACGCCAATCCGTTAGCGACAGCATATATGATATTAGTAGATTCTCTGACAAATAGCGATTATAAAAAATATTCTAAGGAACAAATAAACGCGGCACTGATAGCAGTAAACGCAATCGAGTCAAAAATTGAGTCTTTCAGCGATGCTGAACGATATCTGTTTATCAAACACTCGATGACATAACAAGTATTAGTAATACTATTAAACCTGTTGCTTATGATATATTTGATCATGATCTTGACCAAAAAATTCATGATAAGACTATAAAAAGGAAGCTGGAAAGCTGCTGACAGAAACAAAATATACAAATATAAAAGATTTGATTGTTTGGTATCTAAACTTGCCAGCAGAGAGCATCAACTTGGACACTGATAAACGTGGACTTTTGTCTTTTGCAACAGCATATGCAATACTTGCACAACATCTGGTACATAATAATTTTAGCTTAAGAGATTTAAGATTTGTATTTGGTTATATTGATTATATAAAAGATCTTTACCAAAATAACGTGAATGATGTCACCGAAATACTAACGATTTTTAAACCTCCACTCACTGTGAACCATAGACAATTTGTTGATGATGTGAGGTATAAAGATACGTCATCTGAGGTATGTGATGAATATACAAATTTTCTTGCTGATCCTGTTAATAGTACATTTCTTGATCTGGTTAATAAAGCTGTTACTGAGAAAACGTTTACTTTTGGGAGTTAAAATTTGTTAGCGAAGTTTCATAATGACGAAAAAAGAAATAATAGACTTCATTCATATTTCATCTTGTCTCCAAGGCAATGATAGAGACGAGCTGATCAAATACTACAGAAACTATCATAAAAAGTTTACTGTACGCGCCAGAAACTATTACTGTAACAGCAGAAATATAAGCGAGCTGAATTATATTCCAATATTACTAACTGCTGTAATTGCTACAACCAGCGGAACCCCAAACCCATTATTGTGAATGGTATCGGGGATAGGTATTGCATTATCAACATTAAATAAAAAAAAAATTGAGCCAAAACATGATAATAAAAATGCTTAATGTAAAATAGCAATAGAGACTTAAAATAAAATTCTTAATCAACTTCGAGCTTATCTTAGAGAAGACAAGTTTATTATGTTAGATTTGATACAGGAACTGCGAGTCATAGAAGATTTGCTTGTACATATGATTCCGAACAGAGTTGTGAAATACGAAAAACGATACTCAGTAAATTTTGTGTGAAATGTATAAGTAGTGGACTATAAGGGGTGCTTCTGGATCAAACCCTATTTTGTTTGACGACTGCGACGATTCATTGGCATGTCCTCGACGAGTACATGATTACGAAAAAGACGCTGTTGCCTCAACAAAGTTGTTTTCGTAGTTTAGACTAACTTGAGGAGGCTATGAAGGGCGGGAGAATTATGTTGTCGTCAAGTGCAAAATACGGGTTTGGGCCAGAAACCCCACCATTCCTTTATCCCACTATTACATTATAAATAAACATCTCATTCACTAAACTTCTTTCAGTGACTTCGTCAAATCCAGTCCCAGCCCGGCTTCATGTTCTGACAGTAATGCCATATGACACTTTCGTAGAGTTTAGACCTGTGTGTATCAATAATTTAAAACTAGATCCAGCACATTATTCTATAATAACTGTACTAACTACAATGGTAGTTTGAGAAAAAGGTAGAATTAGAAATGCTGACATATCCTGCTATGTTTTATTTGTCGACTCGAGAATCAGGGGAGGAATAAGTAAGATATCTAATAGAAATATCAAAGCAGCCCATATTATCATGTTTGAGAAGATAACAACCGAAACGTATTGACTATTGGAGACGTCAAGGTGAAGGTCGAATAGGATGTACCAAATAGCCAATAACGTGTATGCTTAGGCTATGTTCCATCCAATGGCGGTTTGAAACTTTAAAAAGGGACGCGGAGAAGAAATAAGACAAATACCGTCCTGGAATGATTGCCAAAACTGGCGAAATTCAAAATGTTGATTGAAAAGTACAAACAGATAAGCTTGACTATTTTAAAAATTATCATTAGTCATGAGAGAAACTAATTCCTTCTGGGCATAATTGATCTCCTCTACAAATGATATTGATAGAAGATACAACAAGCCACAAAAGGCTAGTATCCTAATTATTACATATGTTACAAAACAAGGAAAAATTCTTTATTTGCCATCTTAATTTGACATTTGATCTTTCGTTAGAAATGAATCTAAAATGAATTATGTTCGATCAAGAGCCGTGTCTAAAATCATACATTGAACTAATTAATACGTCGTTGAGACGAAAATCAACCTTAGGACTTTGAAAATACATATCGTAAGTTAATGTAAGTCTTTAGAAAACAATACTACATTTTAAGATATAGAAATAATATTAACACATGTAACGATGAAAAGAACTATTGCAAGCTTCAAACGGATATTTTATTTGTTATTGTTGTTGTAGGGTTCAACGCCGTTTTTCAGCACAAGATAGGCCGTACATGGCGGGCAGTATTAATGGTGGAGGAAAAACCCGGGAAAAGCCCGGAAAGAACCACCGACCCACTAGAAGCTACTGGCAAGCTTTCTCGCATACTCACCTGAGACTCAAACCCACGCAGACAGGGGTGAGATGGCAATGATCCGTAATGGTGAGCGCTTTAGACCACTCGGCCACTCGGGGCCCCGGATATTTTGTTTGTAAAACAATTCTAATAAATGCAGATATGGTTATATTCAGTTTGAACAAAGAAATAAAATTAGCCAAACTAAAGTGACTGTAGAGTTCTTAAGGTAAGTATGAGTTTAACTACAACAATCTAAAGACACAATATGGTGACACAATGAAGTTATTAATTATCAATACCGCGTATGTGTGCATACGAGTTGAACACACTCAACTTTTACAATGATATGAAACTAAATATATAGTTTTACGATACTAGAGATTGCAAACATGGTAAGATATATGTAATATTATTAGCTAAAATTGTTTATAGATAAGATGATTGGGTTGCCAATGCAAGAGAGAGAGAGAGAGAGAGAGAGAGAGAGAGAGAGAGAGAGAGAGAGAGAGAGAGAGAGAGAGAGAGAGAGAGAGAGAGATTACGAAATAGGCTGTTCACAACATTTCAAATTGGATACATACGTAGCCAGTAGTTCAGAAGTCACCGTATCGTACTGGATACAAATATTCTCCAATTCTCCATTCCCTAATCCTGGTTAGAACCTTCCATCACGTCTGATGCCTTTACCAATCGAATCATAAGTCTGACATCCTGATGTAAAATGTAAGTATAGACACTGATCTGTTTGTATCTGAAAGTTGAGAGGTATTTCGAGTTTAGTAGGGTACACACCATGCTGAACGGTTTCTGTACTACTGTTTCGTGCGTAAACTGCTCCTGGTCATTATCTTCCTCAGATTTCTCACTTTATACCGTTTTACTTTGTTCTCCAAGAGGTTGGTAACCACAAGCATTTATAGGTGATGGAGATATTGGAATCATTCATTATATATATATATATATATATATATATATATATAGAGAGAGAGAGAGAGAGAGAGAGAGAGAGAGAGAGAGAGAGAATAATAAATAAATTTACACCAACCAGAACGGAAAGTGCTATCCCTGGATTATAAATAAGAATGCTTGATAATAGTCGGCAGGATTAATATTTTAATACAAAAAATACTATCATACAGGTTAGAGAATTTTTAATTCGTACTCTACGGAGATTCGAACCCAGGTCCGCAGGTAAACGGCACCCATCGCCTTGCCTGCACACACCAGCCCAAATTCCGTCACGACTAAGCACGCATCACGAAAAATGATGCGACTGAATCTATGTTATATGCACTCGTGCGTAGGAGACACACTCGCATGACGACCTATTAATTAATTCTCATTTATCTACACAGTCATTCCGGATTCCTATGAAAGAAATAAAGGTAAATAGGATTAATTATAGAGAATAATAAATATACACCAAACAGAAAGGAAAGTGCTATCCCTAGATTCTATAGAATAATGCTTGATAATAGTCAAATTCTCTAACCTGTATGATAGCGTTATTTGCATATATATATATATATATATATATATATATATATATATATATATATATATATATATATATATATATATATATATATATATATATATATATATGTTATATATATATATATATATATATATATATATATATATATAATTACTATCGTAAGAATTATTTATATCCTTAATCATAATTTCTCCAAGATTGTTTGCAACTGAATTATTTGCATCTCTGTTAACTTTTCTTTCAAAGTTAAAGAAAAGAAATATCAATGCTATGGCTAATTCAATGTTTGTAATGTCTCCGTCTACATACTGTATATAAAGGAGATATTAATTCATATGTTTGTAATGTTTCCGTCTACATACTGTATATAAATGAGATATTAATTCAATGTTTGTAATGTCTCCGTCTACATACTGTATATAAATGAGATATTAATTTATATGGTGATTTAATTGAAACAATACTTTGTCTTCTCTTCTAGTTAATATTTATTTTAAATTATTATTGATCTAGTAAACAATATACAGTTTGTTCTTTTCTCGTGGTGGCCTGATAGTAATGTTCGTAAATATATATGGATACAAAGACAAACCACTAAATGCTTAATGGAATTCTATTTAGTTATGGTTCTTAAACAAAAAAATATACTATAGAAATCAAGTTTTGATTCTGCTTTAAAAGTTTGAAGAGCTTGTAAAGTAGCTGATCGAGTTATTTAATCTCTCTCTAAATATTAGGTTTCTGAAATATTTTTCTTCTTATCATCTATTTAGTTTTGCAGTTCTGAAAGTTGTGTAGGATTTTCTCTGATACTCTAATCCACAATTGTTACCTTATGATGAACTTCTTCACTCCATATTCAATTTGCTTTCTCTGGTTATTAAGGAACAATTAACATTGTTTTTCAGTTTTGCCTTCAGGAAGCGTGTCCGCTTCCTTCCAATTTTTTCCCAGCATAATTAAAGTTTTTCTAAAAATATATTCAACTTACTATCAAGTTATTTTCAAGTTATTATCAAGCTATCTTTAGATCATTTTCAAGTTCTATTCAATATACCCTCAAGTTATTTTCAGGTTATATTCGAGTTATATTTAACTTGTCATCAAATTTTGTGTCCAAGTTATTAAGTAGTATTATAGTTACTGACTTTTTACTGTAATTGAGTCCACGAAAACGTGATATCTTTAAATTAATATAATTAAAAGTTATCAAGCAAGCACTTAATGATGAAATAGATAATCCTAACCTAAAAGATAAAAATTCATTTATTGCTATGTAGTATTTTTTAAACTTCTGCGATTTGTTTTGGTCATCAATTGGAATGGATTTACTCATCAAAGGTGTTATTCTTAATGTAACTGATTGAAAATTAGATTGTACGGGTTAAGAAAACTCGCAGCTAGGTTGTATATACACTTCCATGACTTTTTGACTGTTTCACTTGCTGAAGTCCAGTAAAGTATATGGTAAATCGAGTACATCAACATATGACAATCTCTTCGGAGCTTTTCTGCCCTGTGCATATCGTCATTCAAGCAAGCGCGATGAAGTGTTCCTAGGTGGCACTTGTTTCAAGTTTAATTTTGTCTCCTGGCTTCCTGACTCCAGTTAGAACCGAATGCTGAACCAGTTAAGATAATATTATCGCACTTTAAAATAGTTTTTGAAATATATAATACCAACACTTGAACTGTTGTTGGCTATATATTTAATTTAGAGTCACTGGTAGAGATTTATGTCGGGATTGAGCACGTCATTTGAAAAGGCCGGGCATTCTAACGAGTGTTTTCAGAGCTAAACTGGTTTTATGGTTAGCTTTTTCTCTCTCTGTCACTCTCAATATTCATTGGTCTATATTGGTATATATACACACACACAAAGCTCAATATTCATTGGTCTATATTGGTATACATACACACACACAAAGAGTAATTAGATCTTATGTGCTAGGTCACTCCTATTTGCCAAACATTACAAATGATGTTATCTCGCACAATAGATCGAATTACTGAGATAATGATCAATTTCCTACACCTATACATTTTCATATCATGGGTGTGGATTAGATATTCAGATCATTATGAATAGAGCTGAAAATGTTTGAGTCAGATTTCCGCTTAGAAATTCCTAAACTTGTTGACAACTTTGAATGTTTTAGAGAGCAAACTGACGTATATTCTGGCTCTATTATTGTGCCTTAGCTTTTTATATAATGTTGTTTACTTGAAAAATTACTAATTCTCGTATTAACATATCGAAGCAGAATTAGTCTTTTTGGTGTGTTCAGGTTTCATTGGGTGGATTTATTTATTCGAAGTATTATTCACTGGAAACACAATGTGCTCATAAATAATAATCTTATACTAGAACATTAATTTGGAATCATAGTGAACTCAGACAAGAACGTTTTGGGATTATATTATTGTGATACATCCAAAGACTTAGCACATCGCCACAATCCATGCCACTGACACATTAGTTCTTTCGAGACTACAGGCGCATCAACACACTCAGTATTGGAACTTCTTTGGAATACCACTGGAATTCAACTGGAACTTTATACATTTGGACTTGTGATAAAACTTTTAGTTATTTGGAATTAAATTCACAATACTGTAATTTCATTTTAAATGTTCACTTAGTATTTGTTAAATTATGCAAAAGTTGTTGGCTCTCTCTCTCTCTCTCTCTCCCTCTCTCTCTCTCTCTCTCTCTCTCTCTCCTCTCTCTCTCTCTCTCTCTATATATATATATATATATATATATATATATGTGTGTGTGTGTGTGTGTGTGTGTGTGTGTGTGTGTGTGTGTGTGTGTCTGTGTGTGTAGAAGAGTATGGTAGTGTGTGCGTGTGTGTGATTATATGTGTATAATCACCATAGTAGTAAAATATTAATTTTACATGAATTTACCGTGATTCACACCTGATTATACGATGCAATAGATGTAAATATCAACATATATAATAGAAGCGAGTTTATAATTCAAATCAATTGTGCCTCGTTGAATTACATGCAGATAAAAGTAAAACATTTCTCTCAGCAGCGTCCTCTAGCCACCTGAACTACCCACCAGTTTTCACTTGAGATCAGATAATTTAGTTCCACATAGTTTACATCTGTTTGTTGCGACATCTCCGTTTGAATCCTTGAAGGTAAAGATACTTCAAGCCCAACATAACCATCAACCATATATATGTGCATTTTGTATCAAACGAAGATGGTTGGTATTATCAACAATTATATGGAAATAAATGCAATAATTTCTGTCAATACAGTGAACTGCTGGCATTATACGGCATTATTTCACTACCTAATATTAACTCACTTACGCTGTAATTAAACAGGTGGTTCGAATTTCTAATAGTCTCGGATATTAATGCCTAACTCTTTTGTTACGACCATGTAGTTTAATTACTTGTGTGTTAAAATTTGAATTCTTTTTATTTCATTTTTGTATCATTATATTTTATTATGATGATGATTATGTTCATGGGATCTGATATTTTTGAAAGAAACATCGTGTTTATTTAGAACGTAGTATGACTCGCATAAGCAAGATTTTTGCATGCCATAGTTTGTCGATTTGAGTAAACACTACGCGAAAACGATTGGTTATTGCAGAAGTCATTTCCTGACCCACGTGAAACTGCGATTGTTAGATAATGAAATAACCACGCATTCTTCGTGCATGTGCATGAAATGACGTTTTGGTTCGGTTTTTAAACACTCAGGTCCCTGTGAAATAGTCAGAGTTGTTCTTATACCTTGAGAAGAAGGTATTATTTTTCTTGTGCTGGAAAGAGTTTAGTTTTCTTTACATCTGTAGAGCTCGAGATGTGTTTTGTTATAGATGACAGCTATAGGAGTTCATCTACTTTTTAAATAATAATTTATTTTTCCCTGGAGAACTACACAAGTGGTTTAGGACAAAGACATTCAGTGAAATTCATTCTAAATTGGAATAGTACAGTACAAATTGTGGTTCAACGTTAAATTCTGAACATTTGTCTAAAGACTTCATCTGACGTCATCATCCTCCATCTTGGAACGTCATCAAGATTCGAACCTGGATTCAGTTAAAATTATTTAGTGATAGGACTTGTATTTTTTCAGTACTAGGATAAATGTTTGGATTTTCTTCACAAACCGTAAGTCCTATTTCATATTTTCACCTTTTCACCGTGTTTTCTAGGGAAATAAATTATTTTTCTTCAAACTTACAAAGCTTGTTGTCTTCACTCTTTTCTTTTGTTACTTTTGAACGAGCTGATAAGTAACACTTTATTTCTTGTTTTAAAGTGCATAGAATACAGGCATACACAATAAGGTATGTTTGCCGGAAAAAATAAACATCTGCATTATTCTCATAATTTAGTAAGTTCAGAAAGTAACATTCGACGCTAGGTCGTAAGACCCACTGATACTGCATGACCACTAAAGGTGATAGAGTATTGAAGATCAACGTACTTACACTTATAATGCATTTTATTGCGCACACTTCATTCCACAAGCATTCCTAGTTTTGAAGGTAGGTTTCCAAAGCAACTCGGTGATAATATGGTTAATGCTGGGTCAGCCTAAGAACCTTCAATGAAATCAAGTGCTACTATTAATACATCATACGGGCTTACATAAATTAGTTCAGGTTTGCTATTAAATGTCTCGTTTATTGGCTATAACGTCGGAAAGGATAAAAACACCAACAAAAAATACCGTCAGCAAATGTCTTGTACATTAATACATGACATGAGGAGTAATCAGTCACAAATGTTGTACATGGATGCGTAACTATTGACACATGTTGCTAGTTCATCTTTGGTCTCCTCCTTTAAATTTGGCCGTATTAATGACATTGTAAAACTACGAAAATATTTTTATGTTTAAGATACACTCCGTTCGTGGTATGCTAATGTCAACAAAGTAGCTCAAAGTATTATTTAGAACAGCGTTCAAAATGCATATATTTGCAAGATTTTACAGAAAGCCTACAGTTGCAAGAAAATATACACTACTCTCCAAGGATTTCAGACATTTGTTTGCAGACTTACTTTTCATAGTATGGGGAAGGTTATACCTACCTGGCAATCTACCAGATTTGCATGGATGTGGGTTATAATGCTTCAGCCAGAAAAGGAAAGATAGAATCATAAACTTCTGATTGGGTCGTTTTATCGATATATGGTGAAGAGTCCTCATACGGAGAAAATTAAGTTTCATTCAAATTGTATTATGGGATTATTTCTATTCCACTGAAGGTGATGACGTATCGTAAAATGGTGGGAAAAATTTACATGTACTGGTACACAGGGACATACAGTGGTTTGCTTATTAGAGGACCTTTAAAACACACGAGATATTATCCGTTTTATTGTGAAGTTAAAGAAACACGATCTCAAGCATTATTTGTCCTAAAACGAATACGAGTACCATATATACTCGTTTACAAGTCGAGCCCAATTGCAAACAAAACAGACCCTGCTCTGCGGTAGTATTACTGGAATTCGCATAATCCAAAGGTTGAAAACATTGTATCATCGTTGTACAAGAGCTAATATTTCCATTCGGAAAATTGGATGCAATTAATATTGCTGAACTATTTGCGTAATTAAGAAGCCTACAATCACACTAACGTAAGAAAATATTGATACCTCATGGTCAAAACATATATTACACTGAATGAATTACACTCGTGGTGTTCAGAATTAGTTGTATCGCTATACTGTATTTATTGTTTACTATTTATGTTTGGAAGCCATTTATTTAGACATATCTAGGACTTGTCTTTGAACTTTGATATTTATGACTTTTTTTTAATTTATTTTTGTATTAGGAAGAAAGAATCCCGGGCGGCATAATGACCTTTGTAATACGAAGACGTATTTTTTATTTTTCTCCAAAGAACGTAATCTAATGTGCATAGGAGCAATTCTGTAATAACAAAATAACAGTAATGTGTCTTTTTATGATGTAACTATGAAGTAAGTACCGTCGATGTTAACTATGCATGTTAAATACATTTTGTCTTACAAGCTCTTTTTACTAGATATGCAGCTAATATGTATACTGGATGTTTGCAAATGTACCCTTTTCTGCATGCATATTAGAGAAAAGCATCCGTTTGTAAAAAGAAAAACAGGTACATACTAAAATTGGCACAGCTTAAATAACGATTTAAGGCCCATACCGTATAATGAAGATGGCAGCTCTTCCACCATTAAATCTTTTATTCTTGTATGAATTTTCATTTAAAGCTCGCGTTCTAGTTTTCTTAAGCGGATTTCATGCGTCTTGGCTTATTCTCTTTTCATGTGATCCAAATTGAATTTGCAGGTTTTTTTCTTTATTTGTCTCAAATGAACGTGTGTCTGCGTTGTTTCATATTATAATTATAGGTTACTGCGTTTGTATGGGAAAATATGCACGAGTTTTTTTCGAATGGATACTGTACGACCTTGTGGAATGAAGCATCCATCCAATAAAATGAGTTCATATTTTCCTATACAAATGCAGTAACCCGTTTATCATATATTCAATATCCTATTCTACCGAAGGCTTAATTATACATATATAAAAAAAATACACTACAATAAACAAAGTAATTGAATATATGCTGTACTCCAGAATAAATACACAAGTGGAGATTCATCAATAGACAACATTAATATTAATGCGCACATAACTCCGCCCAGCGAAATTTGAATTTAGTCGCGCGCTCGACATAACTTTTAAAAAGAATTGTCTACTTAAAATTAAAATTTAGAGTCATATTGTGAATGCATGCGCATTGCAAATGCCTTTCCTATTGGTCTTGATGCCTGAAATCACAATGTGGAAAATATTTGAACTCTTTCAATTCTAATTATCAAAACTACGCTGTGTAATATTACCTTCATTTCATTTTGAGTACAGTAAGGAGAATGTTATTGCACTTGGAACATAGTCGAAATTACAGAACAATTTCGAAATGTGTAATCAAACCTTAGAACCCGTGACATAGCTAATGTAATTCAGATTTGCAGAACTAAGATTCAAAGTACATTTTAAGGAATTTCAAGATGCAAAAATGTAAGTCTATTTTGGCCATTCTTATAACCAGCTAAAGTAGACATGTTTATGCCTGGTTACTTGCATGCTCCCCAGCTATGTTATGACCCGTACGGCGTCTGTCGCTAGCCTAAATCCGAAACATTGTATCACAGAGGTTAACGCGGAAAACTGCAAAGCAGCTGGTGTGTCACAATTCAATCAGCGAGCAGGAAAAAGAATTTTTCGTCGTCTTGGCTTATTGGCTCTGAGGCCGTTATTTTTCTACCAAAACATTCAGTTGCATTTCTTTCCCACGAATTTAGTACTTTCACTTATAAAATGGTACGTATCAGATAGACATGGTATAGCCCTTTTCT
The DNA here is from genome assembly GCA_016617855.1 of Megalonaias nervosa. Classification (NCBI taxonomy): domain Eukaryota; kingdom Metazoa; phylum Mollusca; class Bivalvia; order Unionida; family Unionidae; genus Megalonaias; species Megalonaias nervosa. The sequence goes on along the minus strand of JAECUM010007265.1, from coordinate 8,346 downwards.
TAAGTATCCGTTTCGCTGCTATTGTTATATACCTCAGAGAGCACTGGTCATATTTTGAACCATTCCATAACGAAAAGTTACGAACATTTCTCCTAAATAACTATTGAAATGATCATAATGGTATTTTCAATTCTGTGTCTCTCACCCAACTCGTCCACATTGTTCACTTTATCATCTCTACTTTCAAATAGACGAAACAACTGTTTTAGTTCATTCACAAACAAATCTAATAAACGTGAACCTAAAGTCAATTACACGAGTGTACATGATTGTTGTGCACGTGCGTGCAATATCAAAGTGTTCAGTATCGTATAATACTGGAAGTTCTGACAATGTAAAGTTAACGGAGAGAAAAAGAAGTGTATAATAAGAACAAATATTTTATGAATATGTACTATGTCATATTTTATTTTAATTTAATGTTACCCAGATAAGATCTACAATAATTAGTGTGACGAAACAATTTTAATGTAATAAATCTAGGTATGCGCCATTTGTATTTACGTTTCCATTTTACAGATTTATTAGATTTTTGTGATTATTTGTTTGATTATGGGAAGTTGGTATTGGGGAAATATTTCCCAGTCCTAATAATTTGATAGGCTAGGAAAATAGTTCCCTGTATTTTGTGTTTGAGTCGTGGTTTGTTTATGGTATTTAAGTACTCACGTTACGTTACGGAAATCTAACAAGGAGAAGCCATGCAGTTGTGAGGTTGCCGTGCAATTGTGAAGTTGTGATGCAAATGTGAAGTTCGGATATTTTGTGGTCAATAGTTGATTAGAGGAAAATTATTTATGGTCTCGTCGCGTTATTAAAACTACCAGTTGACAATAATTGTTGTCGAGAAGTCCTTGGAAATATGGGAAAAACAAGGTACTTCGTGCCAAGCCCGCGCGAGTCGTTGGATCGCTCGGTAAAGAGACCCCTTTGCACATAAAAGTACTTTTATTTCCAGATGTGACCTGGGTTCGTTTATATTCCTTCCTACAATATCTTCTCTGAATGCTACAGGTGCCTCGTTGAAAGGTCGGTCTAGGCAGGCCTCTTGTGGTTATTAGAGTACAATGTTTGCCGAAAATACCACAATTTGTGGCTTCTATGTATTTCGTAGACTACCACCGAAATTGTAGAGGCGATCCCGATTTGGGTCCACTCTTGCGAGAGTAGTAGGCTAGAAGGGGACTAATTATACAAAGACCCAGCGCGTTTTCTTAATTCAACGTGACATACACAGACCTCATCGATTAGTTCAAGAGGCTTTAGCTTCTGCATAATCTCAGGTTGGGAAACATATTTGGTCTGTACATTTATTTACCAGAAAAAGCTTTGCTGTTGTTCTTTGTCATATAGACACGAGGTAAGCTCAGTAGCCCTGTTTGTCTCAACTACCGATGAATTATTATTTGCCACAATTACTATGTGGCCTAGACGTTATAATCTTAGATAGAGACCGTCAAGTGTTTCGTGGCAGACCCTAGGCAGATACCTGGTTTTACAAAATCATGAGAGATTATGGTTAAAAGATCAGGTTATGTAATCATTTTACATAAGAACGCAGCTTCATCTGTCTCATTGAAAACATCATTTAGTGTAAACAAAGGAACTGACTGCTACCTTGGAAAAGGTTGTGAGAAAAGGTTGTGAAGTAAAAACAGATGAAACAGAAGCTTGAAGAATGGTTCTCAATCATGTCCACCATTTTGGTGACTCTAAGTTATCCACAGTCCTTTACATCTGTCCATTTGCAACAGTAGAAGACGTACACGGCCGTAAACTCTTGCCAAGACGATAGATTACATAACCTTGCCTTGTCTGTGGGAAACATTACTTGAAATTTTAATTCGAAAGTATATCGAGATCACCACAGGAAAAAAGTCATAGGCAAAGACACCTCGATCAGAAATATCGAAGGCTTCAGATACAGTCCAGATGGCTACATAGTGGACGGAAATAAAATCGTGCTCCTGTAATTCAAATGTCCTTTTGTCAGAAGCGTTAGCAAGCTGCTTGATTATCTGCCGCAAGAGATTCTAGTCATAACTTCTTATGGTTTTCTTGTCGACACAGTTTTTCGCAGGTGTTTGGATTCTGCCATGAACATTATGCAATTTTCACAATACAGATTATAGTCGATCTGCGAAAGGTATAGGTATCGTAGCTTTGTTTAGTGACTACAATGATTTTGTATGAAGACTTCTGAGAGTCTTCTGGAGCAGAGTTGTCATTGTTTCTGAATAAAGAATTGTACAGAGAATACGATTACGTCATATAAAGTGTTCACGATCAGCCTGATTGTATTGCCACTGCAATAAATAATATTACAAATACGTATCATCAACGAACATTAGTCTCAGTGTTGCCTTGGAAAATTTTCTTGATCACGTATAATTACATTGTCCGTGTACCAGGCTATGACCAAATAATCAAGTGCGTCAAATCAAAATTGAGGTAAATTATATTTGAATTAGAGACAAGAAAACCAATAGTAGCTTAATGTACGAATTTGACTCCAACAGATTAATGGTCGCATATGAGGACGCATGCAATACCAAAGAGCACAGAAGCTGGATGGCTCATGATATCAAGTAGTTACATGCGTATAAATTCATAAACGACGCCCTCCAAATAAGTTATCACACGTCGAAGGAGCATGCAGGTCACTTTGATTTCTAAGCAGGAATGGCTATCGAACAAGAAAATTATTGACTCATACTAGAAGACGAATACCCAGTAATTTTAATTTTCTGGCAGCACGTTTATTTCTCGTGATATCATGACAACCATGACAGGCATGGCAGTATCACACCATCTTAATTTCTCCTCGTAGCCAACTTTATAAAAAATACATCAGCATCATCATCAGTGCCAATATTCATATCTTGTGAGTTGACGTATTGATATTCTTTTGCATAATTTTTAGTACCTGTCAACGCACATATAACATAGCTTGGCAATCACATTCTCCGAGATCTTGAATTCCTGAGCTAAATCCACCACGCAAGCAACTCCTGATCTGATGTAAGGGTATCTGTATATACCTTGTATTGTTTTGAAGGCCTGGCTGCTCTAATGTTCAAAGAGGAGACGCTAGAAACAATCAGTATGAAAGTATTTATGAAAGCTCCTGCGCCGGCAACGCTTGCTGCGACCTAGAATAGTCACCAGAAAAATTGCAGGTATTTCTAATTTTCCGCAGCAGTAGGCTCTTTTGTGATAGGAACAGTAATATTCAACGAGTTCCTAGCGTAGTTCCTTTATAAATTGGCTGCTAATACAATTGAAATCTATATTATATTTCATAGCATCCAAATTTGTTTCTACAGAATAGAATCGGGTGCAGCGAGCGTTCAGTTAATGAGCTTGACAACAGTTGAATTTGTTCTTAAAAGCCTATGAAGACGATGCTGTCAAAGTTTCTGTCCTCCAGCTTTGTTTTTATATGAGCATCAGCAAATGATGAATTAGGTGGTAGCTCAGTAAAGTCATGGTCTTTGAATTTGTTTCTGCACATTTAATAGCTACAGTAAGCGGATTAAAATCAACATCTAGTCGCACCAAGTGTCTTGTGGTCAAATAATATGTCTCTGCTAATTTTTATTGTTGTTCAGTAGCTTCTGCTTGAGATTGTGAAGGCAGAGTTTCAAGTTGTAAATTTCTATTTCTAGTGGCAGAATGTCATGTTACGGTTTTCTTGCTTCATTTGTGGCTGCAGCGTTTTTGCTTCAGATTGTGATTGTAGAATGTTAGCTTGTGGCTTTACTGGTTCATGTTATGCTTCTGCTTTAGGTTTCGGTCACATAATTTCAGGTTGCGGCTGCGGGTGTGGTAGCTTTTTGGTTGTGGCTGCGGTGGCGGATATGCCTGATGTAGTTTTGTGAAGATATTTGAATAAAGAGCTGGCACTGGTTATTTTAGATTGTCATGAATTGGTTGTGACAGACCCGTTTGATGATCTCTAAAACTAACCTTTCTTTTCTGAATTCTGGTGCGTCAGGAGCTCCAACAAAGTTTCATTGTGGTATCTCTGTTGTTGCTAATGTTTGTTGTTTGAGAAAATGAATTTCGAAGTCCAGCGTATGAATGAAACTAACCTCGTGCGCAGTATTGACTTCACTAGCGCAGTACTAATGTTTGAGATGATACTTGACATTCACAACAAATCTTTAATAACGTTTAGCAGAATGGGTGTCAGCTAGGCAACTAATTTGTATAATAATAATATAAACTTTGAAATATTTTCTGTTTTTCTCGACATGTTTTTATGTGTCAGCATGTCATAATCACAGTTAAAATTGAGCCACAAGGTATCTCTTTAATGTTATCATGAAAGGTAGTGAGAACTAATTTATCTTCTGCTGTTAACGTTCTGATGAGCGCAAGGGTTCTAGTCAGATCTTTCGTTTCATGCTCATGATAAGCAGGATCTATTATAATTTGATGGTAAGCTTCTGCAGTCGTCTTTAAATTCTCTGGAATCGTATCCTGATATAGACGCTTTAGCACTGATTGTAGATATAGCTCAGGCTGCTTCTACTCAGTTTCTTCCACAGACTCCTCAGGCGCATTTGGCTGTCATTGTCTTTTTCGGAAAAATAAAACAATTGCAGTATTCCTTCTACGTCTTTATAATCCAAAGTTCCCTGTAGAATCTCCTGCGATTTGTTTTCGAATCTTTTGTTTAATTTATTTTAGATTTATTTTCTCTTGACTTGCTTTTCTATAAACATGTTGTTTTTTAATAGGCGCTCAATATGTTTCGTTTGAATATTTTAGTTCCACTACTTTGTTACAGGGTTTCATTTCTCAATTAGTTAATGATATTTCTTACAGTTAACTCCACGTTTCATCAAAGCGAGTTGACTCACTCTCGTTAAAAACTTTTCTTACCTTAAGATAATAATAAAATTCGTCCTGCAGTTGATTTGGGCGTATATCAGTAATTGGAAAGATATCGTTCACATTGGCATATACCCTAATCTCAGCTAGATTTAAACTAAACAGCTTATACAGATTCTATATGGATCATTTTGCTGTCAAAATACGCTTTGGCAAGAAAGCCCCAATCTCTGCTTCATTGTGCTCCTCATCAAACAAATAGCTTGTTAAACACTTCTCTTGCGATTCTTATCAAGTCTGGCATGATATACAGAATGTTGTTTACAAAACGTTATATAGTGTGAAAATTTGAAAGTAAGTCAGTCTATGGCTTGTTTATGTCGTGGAAAGACAAAACAAACAATAAATGGTATAACTGACAGTACCTGGATTTACAATTAGCTCCACTCGTAGTAGTACTAGAATAAAGAGTTATCCAGTTGGCAGCGTCTTTAGAGGCTTCTAGTCGCCAATATATTATTAATTCGGATTGAACCATCTGATATCTAAGTTAAGAATCCTAGATTGTGGCTGCCATGGGGCAATCTATTCTGATTTAAAAGTTATTCCAGATACCAGTCGCTGCCCATTCCTTTCCTGCGTTAGTAATAGAAACATCGTTGCTTTATTTGGTATCAAAATTGTAACATGGCCAGTCTTGCTTTACCATCGCTTACTATCAGCATATTGTTTTGTTGCTGTATCCATATTTTTGAATAGTTTAACCAACATTTTTGTCGCTGCACGTTTCACGTTAATGCCGGCATTGCTGATCTCAAATAATGATGCTTTTACAAATTACTTGAGATTATTAAACGTACTGACGCCTGAATGATTATTAGACTATATGCCACAGTAGATGTCCTCTGAACAAACATTCGGCCAGCTCTGATGTCATTCTAATATACATTTTGCCGCTGTTAGAACAAACTGTTCTGCCCACATACAGCTTGTTGGCTTCGTCAGGATTATTTGTTGATATCTCCAGGTCCGTGATCTTAATGCTTTTCATTTCTAAAGGAGGATATGGCGAAATGTCATAGCGGTACCATTATTTAGTTCCTCGATCACATCAGAAATTTCGGACCTGTAGCTGACACAGGCCCAAACAATACCCAGAAATTTGTTATCAGTATACTTCTTAGAAGTTGCTTCAATGTCAGCAGCAGGTATGAGCGTATTCGTTATCTTATTGTTTCCCATATTGTTATCGTCGGTCATAATTCCTCCTGATAACAGCATCCCGCATGGTGCAGAAAGCAACTGATTGCCGACGATTACTGATGCTAAAAAGTATGCACCTATTGAGAAATAGTATTGTTCTTTCTATCAGCTGAATATTTGCACATACGGATTTGTCCACATATTCCTTGTTTGTCACGACTGTACTGTATGTAGGAGCGGCCACGTGTGTTATCTTTTACGATGAGATATTGAGCGATTTTGTCATTGTGCCACCATATTTTAGGAGGCGTCTGTTAAATTCAACATCAAAGTTGTTGACGACGTACTTGAGCCTAGCCACCTCACCTCCAATGACGATCCTAAAAGCAATATAATGACTCGTTGAATAAAGACTGCGTATAAAATGTGCATCATAAATTTTGACTCAGAAGACATATGAAAAGCACGACACGTTTCTTGTTTCCGGATTGCCTTGGTCCAATAGGCAGGGGCAAGACAAAGTCGCTGCTCAATATGATGCTAAATTGTGCTTAATGAGCTATCAACAATCAAATTGACACTGCCTTTCACGAGGATTCATAGGACATAAATACAAGTTCGACATTGGGACAACGGTCGTTTAAACAAACTAATGGCTAGCAATGAAAAACATGGTAAATTAAAACAAAACGTGTTGAAACTTAGGTAGCTGATATGCTTGCATAGAAATTACATATGCCAGCAAGAAGACGTTTTCCTAGGCGTATTTATCGCCGATGGCGCTTATGACATTTGGTCTGCCTGCAAAGCTCATAGACGTGAGATAATATTCCAGAGCCAACACTGACATCAAATATTTGCTAAATATAATTGACGTCTTCAGTAAGTACCTGTGGAGTTTACCACAAAATTAAAACAGGTGTTGCTCTAAGAGAAGCTTTTCTATCTTTTTACATAAACCGGCAAAACCTCTGGGTAGATCTCGGCGGAAAAATTTATCATAACACGTTAGGTAAATGGCTCGAAGAAAACATATTCCACAAATATTCCATGTTCGATGAAGACAATGCAGTTCTTGTTGAAAGATTCAATAGAACACTGAAAAATGCTACGTGGAAACATTTCACAAAAACAAATACAAAATATCTGCGTGAGCTCACCGGCTAGTTGAGTAGAATAATAATACGAAACACAAGAGCATCGATAGGATACTAGTACCGGTTATTGATTCTGGTAACCAAGACAATGCGGCAAATAAATTTTGCTTCATACAAAAGTATAATGTAGGCGACCGAGTTAGACTTTGTAATATAGAAGATACATTCACGAAAGGACATACGGCGAACGAGATGAATAAATATTTGTTTTGTCAGAAATATTGAAACAATTCATGTGATGTACAAAATAGCAGACCGTAGCAACGAATTTACAGCAAGAATTATCAGTAATGTCTTTTTGTTACGACGTCTGCATCTTACTGCAATCTTCTTGCAGGAAATTCTGAAATCTAGCAGGTACGCAATCTTTGGTTGGAAAAATATTCATTTTGTAACTCGGTTACTGAGGACAAAAAAAGAACCGAGTAGGTTGCGATCACGTGACAAAGTCTTCATTTGCTGCGATAACATATACCTGGTGCGTCATAGAGTGCCGTGCAATAAAAATATTTTGCTAACGGTACTTGGAATTATGAATTAGAGAAATAATCTGCACTATAGTATATAACAAGCAAAAACATTTGACAACAATATATATCTCAAAATTGTTTTCAGCACCCAGAGATAAGATGGATGATATTCAGCGCAAGAGTTCAGGCTAGATTTTGGCTGGCGCATCAAGATGCGCAGTGAATACTTCAAAATATAATCCACTGCTAATCCCACAAAAAATAATATCTCAAAATTTGAAAGTATGACAAGTCTTCCATTTATCATATATGTCGTTTTAAGTAACTATTCTTTTATACATCTGGTACAGATAGCTATACGAATAAGTCTTCTACAAGGAATACCATAAGCATGTACGTTGTGGGTACGCGTACATAGTCGACTGCGCTAACAACGAGTTGAGCAAACCAGTAAAATTCGGTTGCGGAGTAAACTGCAGTGATCATACCGAGCTTGTTGGGAGAAGTCAATTATGTGAATTGCATTCCACCTACTACCGGTAATTAATTTGTGATTCCAATGATAGCGTAAACATTATGTCTTCTACTACATGGATTTGCTCGAAGCAAGTAGGCGAAGATATATAGAATCTATGTTGGGGTTTGGACCGAGACAAGGAAATCCCAGTCAATGGGTT
>JAECUM010007263.1:0-20350 GCA_016617855.1 Megalonaias nervosa | reverse complement strand
ATAAAATTATTACATACTGTCAATCATGCAATCGCTGTGAGGTAATTGGCAGCGGTATTGACATCCACAAGTTTATTGGAAAATTACCAAAACCAAAAGGAGGTTGGACATTACCAGGCCATAAATACACTGGACCATATAACCCGCTAGATAAACAACGAGATGAAAATGATAATCCACTGCCTGGACAAGAGCCTTATAATCAAGTTGATGCAATAGCAATGCGTCACGATATCTGCTACCGTGATAACGAACAAGATAAGCACGGCTGTGATAAGGTAATGCTAGATGAACTTAAAGAAATGAAACCTGTAAATATGAGAGAACGATTTGATAGAAGGTTAGTTCAAGGAATGATAGGAACAAAATATAAGTTAGGTCTTGGAAAAGAATTGTATGATGATCTGGCATCAGAGCTACATAAACCTAAAAAATAAGTTTCCGCGACGTAAAGTTGTCGCAAATGCCGTTGACGATATCTGGGCGACAGATTTCGTTGATGTGTCAAATCTTGCTCAGTTTAACGATAACAAAAAATATCTTTTTAACGTTGTAGATGTCTTTAGTAAATACGCGTTTAGTGTACCTGTTTCGGATAAAACAGGAACATCGATAACTGATTCACTAAAAGAAATAATAACAAGTACAGAAAGTAAACCGAACAGAATCTGGACCGATCATGGAGCGGAGTTTTTTAATAAAAAATTTGAGCAGTTTCTGGAACAAAATAACATAAAAAATATGTTATGGGAAACGAAGGAAAAAGCGGTGTCGTCGAAAGATTTAATCGCACACTAAACAAGCTGATACATAAACATTTGACAGCTAAAAATACAAATAAATACATCGGCGATCTACAGCAGATTGTTGATAATTATAATGACACAAAGCACAGATCAATAAAAATGTCACCAAATGATGCAATTAAAAATCCGATTCTTGCAAATGAAAACATGTACCGCAGACATAAATTTAAAGTTGGTGATAAAGTTAGAATTTCTCTGACGAAAAAAACATTTGAAAAAGGATTTACTCCAAACTGGACTGAGGAAGTATTTGTTGTTGATAAAGTTTAACTGACAATACATGTAGCATATGCGCTAAAGGATCTAGCAGGTGAGTCTATAGTTATTATTCTGTTGACATTATTGTTATGCAAGGTGATTCTAATAAGATTCTGCTAACAGCGGCAGAAAAAAATAAACTTAATCACACTGCATTTATTACAATGAAATTTAATAAAAATGATGTTTTAATGTTTGCTCATAATTGTCTTATCAAAACTGAGCTAGAAAATATAACTGATCGTCATATCTAAAGATACTTCTGTCAAATGTTGATTGTGATGTTGCCGCTATTGTTATTCCATCTGCAACAAATTTTATTGCTTTAGGATTAATATCAAAATATCTTGACGCAGCTGTTATTGAAGGAAATCTTAGTTCCTCATCTGTACTAATGTTATATGATATTATATTCTTAGCAGGATATCTGAAATTAATACCACCGCCTCGTCCTCGTCTACTATTTTCTTGTTGAGTGACAAGTTCAAGGTTTTCTAGACGATTATCTGTTTTAATTCGGTTGACGTGGTCTATTACTAAATCATTAGGTATAGGTCCGTTAAACGTTTCGTAAACAAAACGATGTGACAAATAATTAACTTGATCAGTTAGTGTTCCTCTAACAGTCACCATGAGATACCCCGTATTATTCATAAAACCAACAACTTTTTTAGTTTTTCTTTTTCTAATAATTCCTTTATCATTCACCTCGTAAAGATCAAACACAGGATGAGGTCGAAACTCGTCTTGTAATGACAAGTTTTCAATGTTATCATCAGTGACTGCGCCGTAGACATGATATACTCATTGCCCTTCTGAAATTTCATCACAAAACAATGTATAAAAAAATCTTTCCTTAGCATTTCGACTCTCTCAGCGTTATTACCTTTAACGCTAATGATCATTCCAGCTGGTGTTGCTTTCCAAATGGTTGTCCGTATTGGGCGTGAATCACCGACCCTGACATATTTCCCGCGTATAAGTTATACTTGGGATGAACATAATAGTATTCTTGCTCGCTTGCGCTTGTCAGATTTTGTTTCATTATACTATAAGCATTTTATATCTCTAATTGTTTGTTCAACTAGCGCATGCGCATTGTGCAGTGATGTATTGATCGAATAATCAATTAGAGATAATGTAATATTATATAACAATGCCGAAATTGCCAAAAAGAGCCTTATAGGAGAACCTGTGAAAATATCCACTGCTTTTACAGGATTTGACAACAGCTATCGGTTTGATAATCAAAATGTTTTGGCAAATTTTAACTCTACAAATTTGTTTCATCTCCTGTATCCGATTGTAACTCGAGAACTTGCAGTGCATAGAAATGTCAAGCTAATAGTGCAGTATCATGTTATTTTATCACAGTTACATGCACCTCAAAAAGATATACTTGATATAATCTTTGAAAGTGTAGATTTCACCAACGAGATTACAGAACCATATTTAACAGCTAAACCACGAAAAATATTAGTTGGAACAAATATTTCATCAGTCGCTGATGAAATACATCAGGAAATAAATAAAAAATTGGAGGAATTTACTGCATCAGGATCAGGTTGGAAATTTGAAATGATAAAAGAAGTTTTATTTTACACAGTGAAATATAACGTACTTCGCGGTAGTTCTTACGTTGATCTCCCTCAAAAAATTAAAAACAAAATATGTTGCATGAACGTAAATAATTTTGATAACAGATGTTTCCAGTGGGCTATTCTTTCTACGATGTTTCCAGCAGAAAAAAATGCTGATCGCGTTGACAAGTATTTTAGTCACGTATCAAAATTAAATTTTAATGGCATTGACTTTCCAGTTGCAGAAAATCAAATACCAAAGTTTGAAAAGCAAAATAATATTTCAGTTAATATATTTGACCTTGACGAGAGTAAAAATGTTTATCCAAGGTATATTACAGAAAAAAGTTTCGTAGTCGACAATAAACTTGAAGTTTTATAGGAAACTTTAACGGCTTGGTTGGCAGACAATACAATAAAAATAAAAATAAGAAATATTTCTGCTACCGTTGTTTACAAGGTTTTTCTAAAGATGAAAAACTGCAAGAGCATCTTAAATACTGTGTTGATGCTCAAAGAATAACAATGCCAAGAGGAAAAGAAAAAGTACTAAAATTTAAAAATTATAATCATAAATTAAATATTCCGTTTGTTTTTTACGCTGGTTTTGACTGTCTATTTGTGCCTGTGGCAGGCGCAGAAAATTATTTAAATAAGTCAAGCACCAGAAAAATACAACATGTTCCCTGTGGAGCAGCTTACAAAGTAGTTTGTTGCGCTAACGATACTTTTTCAAGTCCAATAAAATTGTACAGAGGTAAAAATCTGCCGTGTGGTTACTAAAAAATTTAATAGACGATGTTAATAAAATTTTCAACAGATTATCTAAAACAGCTCCAAGAAAAATTACAACCAACCAACAACTTGATTTTGATGAGGCAGTTAATTGTCATATCTGCGAGAAACCTCTAGGTAACGATAAAGTGCGCGATCACTGTCATCTAACCGGCCAATATCGCGGAGCAGCACATAACAATTGTACCTTGAAATTTCATGCGCCAGATTTTATTCCTCTCGTTTTACATAATTTTCGTGGTTATGATAGTCATATCATTGTTGAAGCATTTGGCGATGAGGAAATTAAATCTAAACTAAAATTAAATAATATAATAAAATGTATTCCAAACAATTTTGAAAAGTATATGTCAGTTACGCTTGGCAAATTATGTTTCATCGACAGTCTGCAATTTATGGCAGCACCATTAGATGAGCTTGCAAAAGGTTGTAGCAGTATTAATAAATTAAAAAGTTGCTTTGGTGAAGACTACGTCTCTCTGACAAAAAAAGGTTTCTTTCCGTATGAATATCTCGACGACTGGAGCAGATTTGATGAAACTTCTCTTCCTGACAAAGATAAATTTTACTCTCAGTTAAAATATGAAAATTTTACAGATGACGAGTACAAATATGCACAGGAAATTGGAATAAATTTGGTTGTAAGACACTTGGTGATCATCATGATTTATATTTGAAAACAGACGTATTATTACCAGCAGATGTTTTCGAGAGTTTTCGTAAAGTTAGTCATGCAAATTATGGATTAGATCCATGTTGATATTATTCTGTGCCAGGATTGTCATGGCATGCTCTGCTAAAAACAAGCAGGATAGAATTGGATCTCTTAACTGATGTTGATTTGTTTAATTTTATTGAAAAAGGAATTCATGGCGGAATTAGCGTTATAACAAAAAAATATGCGGTAGCTAATAATAAATACTTAAAAAATTACGAAAAAATTTACCGTCAAATGATATTATTTATCTGGATCTAATAATTTGTAGGGTTACGCTATGTGAGAGCCAATGCGGTGTAGTGGATTTCATTGGATAACTCCAGATCAATTTCTTAAACAAAAAGATAAAGATTTACCAGAAAATGTCAGTTATTTTGTTGAAGTTGATCTCGTGTGTGTGTGTGTGTGTGTGTGTGTGTGTGTGTGTGTGTGTGTGTGTGTGTGATCTCGATTATCCTTGTTCGTTACATGATCTACATAACGACTATCTGTTTTGTGCATAGTCAATGATGATCGATTATAGTTTATAATCGCCTGAACAACAGGCAATGACAACAACAAAAAATTCGATTATTAATAAGCTAGTTCCAAATTTGTTAAATAAAAGAAATTACGTGATACATTAAAAAAATTTAAAACAAGCAGTAGATGCTGGACTAATTCTGAGAAAAGTTCATCTCGTGTTAAAATTTAATCAATCACGGTTGATGGCAGATTATATTGATTTAAATACCAAACATCGTGCTATTGCTAAGACCGACTTTGAGAAAAACTTTTTCAAGCTGATGAACAATTCCGTGTTCGGTAAGACGATGGAAAATATCAGAAAGCGAGTCAGTATTGAAATTGTAAATGATGTAAATCGCAGAAATAAATTACTCAACGATGACGGTTTTGTCAAAATGAAAATCTTTAATGAAAATCTTGTTGCAATACAGCGAAGAAAAACAAATTTAAAGTTAAATAAACCGATTTATGTTGGTGCAGCTGTACTTGATATTTCAAAATGGCTAATGTACGACTTTCACTATAATTTTACCAAAAAGCAGCGGCCAAGTTCGGAGTTGCTATTTACTGACACGGATTCACTTGTTTATACCATAAAATGTGAGGATGTTTATCAAGATATTTATAACAATAAAAATTTATTTGATTTATCAGATTATCCAAAAAGTAATGGATTTCATGATGATGCAAATAAAAAAGTCATCGGCAAGATGAAAGATGAATTTATGTTTGTGCCACTAAGAAGTGGCCGTAATTTTAGATGTCAACAAACTTACAAAAAAGCAAAAGGTATTCCTCGCGGATATGTAAAAAAGTGCATGAAATTTGATGATTTTAAAGCAGCTCTAAACACCTGCACTAATTTTATTAAAACGAATGTTATCAGAACAAATCATCACAAACTTGAAACAGATATAATTATAAAACGTGGACTAAGTAATTTAGATGATAAAAGATATTGCGAGGACGGAATTAATACGTTGGCTATTGGACACTACGCAATTTTGTCTAAACTTTATAAATAATGTTCGAAAATTTAATATTAGCATATGGACTTAGTAGAAAAATCAAAAAAATAATTGTTTATGACCAGCAATTATCCGTTGAATTTAATGATGAAATTTCAGGTATTTGTTTTAGTAAATTTGATAAAATAAAACTCTCGCTCATTAAATCAGATAACAGCAAATATTTTGACTATCTTGAAAAGTTGAGAGATGAGCTTTTGCTGAAATACGTTAATCTTCATGATCCAATCAGTCAAGAGAAATACACCAAAATAAATATTGACCTAAACCGGTCGAAGGTTTTTGCAAAAGGTGGTAAGTATGTTCTCACCAGGATAGCAATGAAAGATTTATTTGAATGTCATCGAAAAGTAAGCGGAAAAATTAAATTTTATTTGTATAAACACGATAATGAACTATTCCTAATATCTACTGTCGATATTTTAATAATAGGTGATGAAGTTCTTTAAAAAAAAAAAAAGAAAGGAAGATAACTCTGTCAGTCTTCCTTGTATTGTGAAGGGAGATAACTCTGTCCTCATTAAGCAGTTATCCCGCTTGTTATATTGTGTAACATTACATGACCGGCGCGATTTTTTTTTGTGTGTGTCGTATTCAGTAACTTAATTGTCTGTAGTCGGTGTGAATCAGCATAATTTGCAACAGAAAATGATATTTTACACCTTTTAACTCTCCTGATAAATTTGATGTACATTATCTTGCGTTAATTCCAGGTAGGTTATTTTATATCTTCAATATAGCAGTGCAAATTCCAGGTAAGTTATTGACTTCTTGCTATAAAATGTACACTCAATCGGTCATGCGACAACTGTTCATAACGACATCCGGCAGATTTATTTTAGATCCACACTACAGTCTTTCAGTAATAATAATTTCTAGATTTATTCTAGATTCACACTGCATTTTATTCAGCATAATAATTTTTGAAACGTGTGTGAATTTATTTTAGATCCACATGCAGTTTATACAGATAGGTAACTTCATAACAATTTTTGAAAAGTATAATTGTAAAAATTGGACAGTGGCGCAGTGTTATGACGCTGGATTATCATACTGAGGTCTCGGGTTCGATTCCAGTGACTGACACATTGTCGACGGCTGGCATTCTGCCAGATTTATAAATAAGTTGGGGGGAGGGGGGGCTCCAAGCCCCAAAGAATTTCATGTACACCTCCTCACCACGTCAAACCACGTGGTGAGTGCGTTTTGCACTCTCCCCGGGGTTTGATGTTGGGGGGAGTGTACATGAAATCAAAAAGCCTAGACAGCCCTCTGAATGTCTAAAGTTTCGTTTCGTTTAGCGATTCGCTGGGGGTGGGGTGGGGTGGTGTCTATGCAGGAGCCCTCTAAAATAAACAATAGCGTATGTGAGCTCTCAACTTCATTTGAAGAGTGTCCCACAGGGACGTTCAAAAAGAATGTCAGCCAAAAAAGAAAAGCCTCGTGGGGTGCCCCATAAGAAAGGCATCAATGAAGGGACCCCGTGAAAGGCAAAAAGGCAATGAAGGGATGGAATGGTGACCGCTTATGACGCTACTGTTTATTTTTGTTTATTATTATTATTATTATTATTATTATTATTATTATTATTATTATTATTACGGTTAGAGTGCCACCACGGCTAAGCTGGTCACTTTTAATTTTTAACCTTTAATCCAGGTCAAGGTCAAAGTTTAAAGTCATAGATCAAAGGTCATAGTCAAGGTCAAAGGTCAAGAAGTTATTCATAATCGTTTCTCCTAAACTAACTACTTTTTTCAAATTGCTTTGTTGTATCAAGAACGATTATGTGTAATAAATAGTGTAATGTGTAATAAATATTGTGAACTTGTGCACCTAAGATGTACACAACAGAAGGCCCGATCCATTGATTTAATTTTATATTTCATCTTGCCGCAGACATGTAGCATGATGTCCCACCCAGTCACATTGTCCTGACATGAGGCCGACCAGTTCTAACACTAACCTCTTAATGCTGAGCGCCAAGCTAGGTAGCTGTTAGTACCATTTTTAGAAGCCTTTGGTATCACTCGGCCGGGGTTCGAACCCGCGACCTCCTGGATATATAGGCGGACACTCTAACCACTGGGCCACCGGAGCGGTCTATACAGTAAGAGGTTATCAAATTGAATTGAATACAAACCGTGTATAAACATTATATCTGAAGGTATGTTAAAAAATGGATGCAAAAATAAACAAATGGGAAAAGTGGTAGAGGAGATCTATTATCTTCTTTCTTTTTTCCAAAAATTTAATATAGGCATACTTTCATTAACAAGCAATTGTTTCCATTCAATCTCATATTAGGTCTTCAATAGCATAATAACATCTAATAGATTTAACAGGTCCTATTATATACACACACACATTCTTGTAAAACCTACAAAACGGGGACATATGATTTTTACAATCAAACGGGGACATTTTTATCTTAACAAATTATGGGCGATAAAGATCTATTTTACTATGCATTTGATTTATGCATGTCATTTTTAATTGATTTGTGGTTGATTTCCAAGAAACACTGTATCAGAATCTTTACCATCAGAACGGGGACACCCACATATACACAGTTACAAATTTTACAATCAAATAGGGACATTCAATAAGTATGTATTTTGATTCTAAATAGAAATCAGTTCAATCTAAATACTGCAGTAATCTCACCTCATGCATATAGTTCCCATCCATATAAACAAACTAAATGAAAATTATCATGTTGAATTTTTATATTATGTTTGTTGTAAATATAAATAAAAATGTACGTCCAGAAGTTTGAAGAAGTTGAATTGTTCCCTTTTTCTAAAATGAAATAATCAGAGATCTGCATGCCAATCTTCAGTTAAAATAACTTTATTGGCAAGACTACGGTTTATAATTTAAAATGTCCCACAAAATAGCACATTTTTAACTTAGGTGTACAAAAAGTTGCCACTTTAGTGCAATCCCCTTCATTAATAAGCCAGTGCATGATAAGATCTCTTCGATATGAAACACACAAAAATTTATTTTGTATGATGGTATGGTTTAGTTTTAGTGAGCTCAGGTCAGAGCCGGATAAGTGTCCCTGGAGCCAAATAGTCCCAATTAAAATCTAATTGTGTGGATTGATTGTGTAACTCCATGTGCAGTATTTATGATAGAGACTGGTAAATCGTACAGTGGAATGATTAAGGGACTGTCCCGTTATCTGGAGACGCCTTTTATTCTTACTATGATGGTGTCGAGTTACAGGCGAAATGAGGCTTAAAATCATGATTTGACTGACTTAAGGTAGGATAGGAAAAATAGTTCCCGGTATATGGTGTTTGAGGTATAACGGTACCAATTGTACAACCCCAGGTGTGGGGAACATTGTATTCAGAAATAAACAACAAAACTAGCTGTGATTGGTGCATTATGTAAGAGTTGTACTTTCTGTTAGGCTTTAAAAAAAAGTTGAGCCTCTTGGCAACATGTGAGATTATGTTAATTCATATCTAGATCACATGTTGTATTTTTATGATTTTTTAAAAATATGGTACACATGACTGAAAATGTGTCTGGTGTGACTTGATAACTCTTACCCCTGTCTAGTTCCAGCAGAGTTATCTCTCTTAAATACAATGGAGTACCTGGTTCTGTCATTGTCAAATTGACAATCTAACATTGTTCTCACTGACAGTGTGTGACATGCATGCTGAGGTAGGATAGAAAGCATATTTATTTCACAAAACATTAGCATTGAGGTCTATGGAAAAGAAAATTGGTACCGTGATACCTTGAGTTGTGACCTGTATTTTATGGTAGTTAAGAACCAGCGCTACGTTATGGAAATGTAATAAGGAGAAACCATACAGTTGTGAGCTAGGCAGGCAATTGTGAAGTTGTGATGTAAATGTGTAGTTGTGATATTGATGGTGAAAATTGTTATAGTTTGTTTCATTCGTTCGCTAAATAGACCTCTTGCATGTAACAGTATTAATGTTCTGCCTTTCTCTTAGTGGAGAAGTCAGTTGTGAAGTTAACGTTGCGTATTTGTGGTCATTGATTGATTAGAGAAAAATTGACAAGAAGGAAGAACGACAGACAGAAGTAACAGAGAGAGAGACACACAGACAGTGACAGAGAAAATATAAAAAGGTACTGACTAAACGAGGAAAGAATGAGAAATATTTGATAATTTACCTCTGAGTCAAACAAAATTTATCTGATTGTTTGGTTTCGCATTATTTATACTTCAGCCCGCATGCACATTTATTATACATCGAGAAACACTAAATATGAGTAAGAAAACTTGTTTTTCAGCGTCGTGACTGGTGCCATGTACAAGTACTTACAAAAGATATTTTTATTTCCTATTGGCTCAAGCTTAACTTGTCCGATTTAACTCGAATGCGGTTAATTGGAGGACAGAAATGGTATTATGTTTTGGTTACCATGTAGACTATTCATTATTATGCTTCTAACCACATTTGAATGAACTAAAATCTATGTTGATATTTTCCAGTGTATTTCTTATCCAAATGTGCGTGGCTCAGAGTTAAATAGGAGACAAAATATACAAGCACAAATGAATTGCTAGAATCTCTTGCCCATCGTAAAAACCGTGCATAATATCTGCATGAAATCTTTTATTCAGTTTTCTTGTGTTCCCGATCTAATTTGGCGATATGTGTTATGAACGTTGGACTTCCCATTAATAAACACGTATATCGATATTGCTCTCTGTGTTAAATAAAAAATATATCATATATATTTGTCTGTGTTTACATAAATGACTTAAATCCTGTTAGCTCTTCCTGATGCCATCTTCGGTGAGTAATTCGGAAGCAAAGTGCAAAGCCGACAACAAAACAGTGTGAATTTTTAACTCGTAAACGGGAGCGCAGTTGCCCGACTGATACACACGAGGTTTTGAGTCGAGTGGGACGTGTGTATTGTTGTGTATTGCCTGATCTGGAAAAAAATACCAACAACACGGGGACATGCTCAGATACGCTTATTTTAAGGCTTGTATCATTAAATAAGGACTTGGCATTCCATTCAAGCCGACATTACAAAACGGGGACTTCCCCGTTTCGAGGTGTGTCCCCGGTCTGTTGGTGTGTATTCACACTGATGTCCCCGTTTCGCGCCTTTTACACACACACACACACACACACACACACACACACACACACATATATATATTCTACTTTAAACTAGATGGTGGTACTTCAAATATCCTTAATCATGACTGTTTATTTTCCAGATAAAATCATATGTAAGTTTATACCACAATGGATTCAATTCTTGAACAAATACAAGTCATTGATCTTTTCTTTTCAAACTTATTTTATTCTATCACATTCCTAGAGTATGACTTTCTGGTTTCTTTAATATATTTCCATCAGCAACCATCCCAGATGCTTCAAAGAAAGTGAGTGTGTGTGTGATTTAGATTTTTAACGTAGCTTTAACAATTGTTCAGTCATATTGCTACGATGTCTGCAGTGTGACAGTTTATAGTCATGTCTAGCACTGGGGCATCATGCCGCAGACATGTGGCATGATGTCCCACCCAGTCACATTATCCTGACACCAGGCCGACCAGTCCTAACACTAACCTCTTAAAGAGTTAGCAGTCAAAATTCTACTTCTGAAACTGAAACCAAAGGAACTTAGTCTTTCTTCTGTAAATACGTTACCCTATCAAAATATCTTAGGAGAACAAATACTACCTCGCAAATCCAGCCCTCCCAGAAACTACTTGTAGCTAAAGTGATTTAAGAGTTTTCTGCCGCCCTACGTAGCGGTCAGGCAGAGTGATCCCCTCTTAGGTATAAGACTTGGCGGCAAAGTCTAAGAATCCTACAGTTACTACTTCCGCTTGCGCCAAGAAGCATGCTCTCGCTACGAGAGACCTCGCAAATTCCAGAATCTACGTGGAAGATATACCACTAGAAGTTGGAGTTTTTCACATCTAAGGGAAGTATACTAGATCTATATTTCCAATTTTTTCTCTTCCTATCCCGACAAAGTTCTGCCTTTACAATGTGATAACACTTTGTCGTCGTGACACATTTAGGTACTTGCACGGGGAGCCTACGCGACTTCACATTCAGTTCGGGCTATACTTATTTTGTATGTCCACGTCTCTAGCGTTCTTAAAAACTTCTAATATATGTGTGATTCCATTACGAATAGTACATGTCGGTGAGTTTCTACTCCAAGGCATTTGTAGCGTCCGGGTGCCAACTAAAATGATATTGGTTTGTACAGGCGGTCTATGAACTTTTTCCCTACATATAGTTGCCTCATAATGGATATTGTCGCACTTACTTTGTAAGTGTCAATAACGGTTCCTCCGTTCCCTTTTATGTGAATTTTTGTGTGTGTGTGTAATGTAGACACTTGTGTACATTTTTATATTGCTTCCGCTCGGTTCCGAAAAGCACAGGTCGGCTCTCTATGCATTATTTACTCAGTCGCGTCTTACTTATGCATGTTTCTATAGGCGACGCTTTATGCATGTGTATCTGCATAATCATTCCATCATATTTAAAAAGCTCTTAGTCACTCGCACAGATAGCCTATACGACTTCACAAGATAGATTCGGGATACATTATTTATGTGTGCAGGTCTTTATGCCCTTAAGAAACTCCTTATATATGTGTAATTCAGTCATTCATGGTACATACAGGCACGGTATCATAAGCCTTGGAAGGCTATGCTTCAATGATTCTACCTGTACATGTCGTCCTTGACTTTCCCCACAGTTAGCATTGTAATTGAGACCGTCTACTATCACTTTTTCAAGGTAACCATCTTTTGGTATAGCTGTGCGCCCACACTGTATTCAAACAGCACATGTGCAAGACCCACTGGTTTATACTTTTCCTTCTTACAGGTGGAATTGGCATTATATTTTACCTGTATGCGTCATTACTTTATTAGACTATCTGTTATCAACGTTTGCGTCAACTTTTTAAGATTTAACTCTGCAAGGACATTGCGATCTAAAAAACAGGTGCAGGGGTACATTTTTATACGTTTTGCTCTATTCGTCTTACAGATTAGAAGTATGGGCAAAGCACAAAAAAAACACACAGCTCAGGACGAAGACGTCACCAGTCTGCATGCTGAACTTTCATCAGTGTGAGAATTTCTGGCAGACAAGAGAGATAAATCAACTTACCCTTCAGCCACGCCTCAACAGATGTCGCTGTGCAATTTCTCTAAACTTTGCCAGGAGAAGAGACTCTTGACCCTCTAAGTTCCGGTTTGTAATCAATGGCGTTCTACGAGTTTATTGAGGGACAGACCTCGTCACTCTTCGCCAGCTAAGTCTCAAACAGTACAGAGGACCTTAGCCTCACCTCATGCAACTAAGATGATGTTCCTTGTTCTCCAGTGCTGTCATCTATTCTACACTATCCGATGGCACGGGTAGATTTAGCCATCCGAGCCGCCACTGAGGACTTTTCCACCTTTGACCCTCGGAGTTTTGTCCTCCTCCACCCACTCCATCAACAGCTTGGACCAGAACTCCACCATCTGTTGATCTTACGACGGAACGGAGAGTCCGATTTCAGTTACTTCCGCAGTCTGGGAGAGTTACAGACATTCTGACCCGCCTTCATCACCAGTTCGTCTGCGGTTCCACCTTTGCCACAGGTCAGTCTTTCATTTAGAAACTTCAGCAGTTGGCAGTGATATCGCCGCTTTGGGAATGACAAAGCCACACTCCATACGTATGGACCGGATGGCCTTTGAGGATCCACAGCAATGATTGTGTAATATATCGTTGCCGTGGCTTCGATGATGTACTTTAGTCTCTATGGCTATCTTCCCACAGACAGAGCATAGCTAATCTTCTCCCACTCCGAATACCTCAGTGCATGCATGGGAGTCAGTCTCAAGAATAGCCCGAGTACTGAATAGAGCCGCTCAACACACTTTGGTCAATGCCCTAACCGAAGGTAAGAAGTTTAAAATTGGCGGAACGCGACTCAGTGCTCATTGCCTGCACTTTCCCGAAGGGACCACCATAAGAACAAACTAAGAGCACAACCTTTATCCACTAACCATCTGTTTAACGGCCAGATTGAAGAAGTCCGTAAACTAGCCACCCAGGAGACTAATTTCCCTCCCACCCACAAGCACAGCGTCGATACAGCGATAGTGCGGAAAATCAGCAAAAGGACCCAAGGGCCGTAGGACACGAACCTCTGAAAACCGTCCTATCGAAGATCCACCTAGCTAAAGCCACAGTTCTCGCATATCAAAGCGGATATATTATCAAGAGGGTCCTATCGTTCGTTCCTGACTTTTCTTGGTCCCAAAGGCAAACGGCACTCTGCGTCTAGTCATCGACCTAAACGCCCTCAATCAATTCTATCACGCCCCTTGATTCTCAATGGAAACACCACAGCACATTTTGAATGCCATCCACAAGGGAGACTTCGCCATCAGCGTGGACTTAAATGGCGTATACCTTCATGTCCCTATTCACAAGACTTCAAGGACGTTCCGGCGATTTGCTCACAACATCGTATACCAATTCAGGGCACTCCCATTGGGGCTCAACATCAGCTCTTGGGTCTTCACTGGTCTGATGAATCGAGTAATTGCGCATGTCTGGACATTTCTATGGCGGCAGGATCAAGTTACCTGGACGACATCCTGCAGAGACATCAGTGAATTAGATCTAACAAGACATGATAACCCTTGTTACCAATCTGGCCTTGACGACAGCAAGGAAAAATCCGACTAGTACCATCTCAACAATTTGTTCACCTAGGTATGGGGTTTAATACACAGGCAACATGTTTCGTCTCCCTCCGGATCGGGCACTGAAATCCGAACCATGACAGCACCTTTCCTTTCAAGGAATTCTATCCGCTCGGGAATTCGTTTGCCTACTAGGCTCGTTGAATGCGGCAGCAGACCTAATGTTCCTAGGTCGCCTTCCTATGCGCCCATTGCAAATGATTCTTCTGCCCGAATGAAGGCCTAAAGTCTGCCCACTGGACCATCCTCTCACCATCTGCACACAATTGAGGTACCATCTGCGGAATTGGGGCAACCTAACTTGGGTCACGGCGGGTATACATCTACAAGTACAATCGCCCGAGATTACATTCTGTACCGATGCAAGTACGGAAGGCTGGGACCCCACCTACTCCCATCATTTCAGGAAGTCAGCGGAGCATACTCTCCCAGGAACGACATCTTCTTATCAATAAATTCTGAGATGACGACCATTGTGAAAGCTTTTCACTGGTGGCGTGAATATTTTCATGGCAAGGGAGTTCCCATTCTGTCCGACAATTCTACAATGGTGACTTATCTCAACCACAAGGAGCACCAAGTCTTACAGTGGTGACTTATCTCAAATGACAAGGAGGAATCAAGTCCCAAGACCTTCGCGTTCGGATGTGGGACTTTCTAAAGTGGTGTTGTCAACAATAAATCCAGGTACAAGTTCACCATATCCCAAGACTCCTAACGTACTAACCGAATCTTTGTCCCGGAACAGACAGAATGGTCTCTCCATTCTTCGATTTTCATTTATATATATGTACCCAATGGGATCAACCTTTGGTGGATCTGTTTGCGACAATGTGGAATACCAAATTCCCAACCATCGTATATTGAGTCCCGGACTCAAGGCCTGGGCATTTGACACACAGTCGATATATTGGAAACTGCCCGGATACATACGCCTACCTACGAACGCCTCTGATTCCGAAAGTGATACAGAAAGCAAGAGGATCAGATTGTGGCCTTATCCTCATTGCACCACTCGGATGGGAGAAGTCCCGGATCAACAACCTCCTCATTCTCTCAATTAGAACGCCTCAGAGAATTCGGATTTTTCCTCATCTAATGTGTGTATGTGTGTGTGTGTGTGTGTGTGTGTGTGTGTGTGTGTGTGTGTGTGTGTGTGTGTGATTTGGATTTTTGACGTAGCTTTAACATTTTTTCAGTCATATCGCTACGATGTCGACAGTCTGGCAGTTTATAGCGATGTCTAGCACTGGGGCATCATGCCGCAGACGTGTAGCATGATGTCCCTCCCAGTCACGTTATCCTGACGCCAGGCCGACCAGTCCTGACACTAACCTCTTTATGCTGAACGCTAAGCGAGGCAGATGCTAGTACCATTGTTAGAAGTCTTTGGTATGACTCGGCGGGGTTCAAACCCGCGATCTGCAGCATCCGAGGCGAACGCTCTAACTACGTCGACCACCGGAGCAGTCCCCTCATCTAATCCAACAACCACGACGGCTGCTGTTTCACTCCTGCACAGAGCTACAGAACCTTCACGTCTGGATCACATTAAACATGGATCAGAAATAAACAGTTCTCACAACCAATCGTGGAGAGAATCACTCAACAAGAAGGACCTGTACTCTGAAAGTATACGAAGGCACATTATACGTTTCACCCAGTGATGCACAAACGAACACATCACATGGTACCTTAATAGAACAGAACCATTGCGTCGAGAGCGATCACGCCTCTTTTTACCTCTCAAGACCGGACAGGAGGATATATCAACACAATCTTGCCCTGTATTAAGTGGGTTATTCGCTTTGCATATAGAGAAATTACCCCGGCTCACATGAACTTATTATGTATTTCGGCTCACAAGGTTAGAGCAGTTGCTACCAGCCTAACATTTGACAAAAACAGACATCATTCAGGCTGTGGGATGGAGATTGGGATCCACATTCTCTAGCTTTTATCTCCGAGATCAGTCATCCCAAAGGGACCAATTTTATCTGGTAGTACCTATATCCACAGCTCAACAGGTTACTCTTCCAGGTTAATTGACAGCTTCTTAAGACACAGCTTCACGACTTCATCGCAATTTTTTAAAATATACTTTTTCCCTTTTTGAAGCTGCGCCCCAATAGATGGAGTCCCCTTCAGTCGGGTTACCTAGAATTTGTCTCACGTATCTTAGGGGAACGAATATGGTATCTCCATGGTAAGGGGATATACCTCCCTCCACGTCTTACCTATTTCTCCTAAAGTATTATGATTGGCTAATGTATTTAAGAAACCAATTCTCCTAGTAAAATATGTTTCTTTGAGAATACTTACCTAATCATAATACACAAACACCCTCCCGTCCTCGCCACAGTTACATCCATAGAGAGCGTGCCATCCGCTCCAGTAGTAACAGAAGAGTTCTTAGACATTGCGCAGTCTTATACCTAAGGAGAGATCACTCTGCCCGACCACCACGTATTTAGGCCCTTTAGCTAAAAGTAGTATCTGGGAGGGTTGGATTTGTGAGGTAATTAGCAGTTCTCCTAAGGTATTATGATTGGGTAAGTATTCTCGAAGAAACATATTTTGCTAAGAAAAATTGTTTTTTTTTTATAGCTTTAGAATTCCTTGATTAATTTCTTGTTGGCGTTTTGTTTTATTTCTTCGTCTGCCTAAGTACAACTTTAATGTGAAGGAAATATAAGATTCAAAATTAATATAGCGTAGGAATGTGTAAAGTCAATAATTTTTTTCTATCTTTATTAATTATTCTCTGATACATTAGTTAATTTGGTAATATATTTCCCTCAAAAGGATTTAAATATAATAAATGTGCCATCTTCATCAATTAATTCACTGGGTTTTGAAATTTTGACGTATTTTCTTTTGTCCTAAAGAGACAACGAATCCATGTAATTTTCCAGGCCGTAATACATCGTAAAATGTCATTCATTTGTTGTCCACCAACAACACCTTACATAACGTTTCGCTGTTAAAGTTTATCTCTCTTTCAATTCAAAACATAATGTATTAAAGTTTTGTATTATTAGACCTGGTGGATCTAGTATAAGCACAAATAACTGATTTAAAGCTGTCATCACGAAGGTTTTCAATACTGTTCTTACTCTTAATGATGTTAGACACGTTTGAGACCATATATTTGCCGCATTCTTTACTTCATTCGTTTATTGGCATTATTTATTTTATCATGACTTTAAGTTGATGCCTGGTAATGTAAAGATACTGGTAATGTAAATGCCGCTGCTCACTGTAATTTTATTCTATGATAAAATGTTTCAGCACTAAATTTTCTATTGCCATTCTAAAAAGATTTTGTTGTGGTATTGTATGTTTAAAGCCGGAAAGAATAGGAAAGGTTTTAAAACTTGTAAAGTCATATTTGCTGAATTGAAGGTAACATAGAGGATGAATATTCTCATCTGTGACGTTAAATATTCAGTGTTGTCAATCTACTGAATAGAAGGTATTGTTAAGGCTTATTGTTGTTATCAACAAACTGAACTTTAACTATTCAGTGTCGTCAGTCTATGACCCTTTAACAGCTGTATTGTTTTAATAAGATAACTAAAGTTTCTACATATAATAAAAACAGGCATGGAGAAATTTAGTGCCCTTGTCTACATCCTTGTCACTGACTGACGATTATATAATTTTTTGATATTTATGTAGACAATAATAATAATAATAATAATAATAATAATAATAATAATAATACTTGGGAACTAATTAATAATATTTGTTTGATATTGGGTAATATTGGCGAATTTAGAAAAATGCTAAAACGTACGAAAAGAGAATTTAGAACAAAACTTCGCAACGAAAACATATACAGTTACAACCAGAAGAATACAAAAATACCTTTGCATTAAGTGGTGACATTGATACATTTGAAATCCAACTAAACAAAATCCTTGTAAAAAATTTTGGTATTGGAGTGTTTAGTTATATGAGATGATGCAAATCTTTGAAAATTAATTTCTTCCACAGTGATGATATTTGTCTCCATGATATGCATTTAGCATGCACAAGTAACTACCGTACTATTGTGTTACTATTTTAAGAGGCTTCCAAAAAGACCAAGTTATACCTTCAATTTTTTTCTTGGCCAAAATGTGTAGGTACATTGTAAATAGCGTATTAATGATCTTTTTCGTTTTATATCAGTGTTATTAATATGGGAATAAAGTCTAACTTAGTCTATCCCTTCGTCAATCGAAGACTTTGCTCTTCATCTTTGAAACCATGTTCATCATACCTCTTCCTCATCATCGTGGTTATCTATTTTGATCTTCCCAGAATCGTCATTTTGTTGTTGTAAATACTAAAAATATGTTTATGCGGTTATTTGGATGTAAATATCTTGCCAAATATTTGAAAATGTCACATTATTACAGCAAATTCTGCAACACTGCAAGGTGCAAAAACACTCCGAAACCTATTTATTCATTTCTTGATGTGTTTACGATACGAACGATATTATTTCATGTTATTTGCATGAGCATGTTTAACCTGGAGTAGATGTCCAACCCTGTTAGCATAGTTCGTTTCTTATCAGAACTTAAAACGGTCAATTGCAAGACACGTGCTGAGAAGGTACGATACTGGTAATAGGAGAAACTGACAGATATCGAAACAAAAAGAAATAAATTTCACATATGTAATGACTGAAGAGACAAAAACGCGTGACAAAATGTACATGAACTAGATCAACTATTTACATTTATTTCGTTTTGCTGATGTGTCGCATAGTACTCATACGATATGTTATTGTTTTCACCATTTATTAGCTTTAATGTTTAAAATAATTCAAAAGTTATAATGTAACCGGGGGAGTAAATGTTTAGATTCTTTATTATACTACTTCTTTAAAATTCTTTTTTATTTAATGCGTAAATGGTAACATTCTTGCAAAGAACGCTAACAGAAGCGGACCATTTATCGTGCTACGCTTAATTACGCATTCTTGAGCGATGTCAGTATTGTAGACCTATTTACAAGCAATTAAGAGTTCAAATCAACAAATATGTATTGTACTTAAGAAGAATAATTGAAACAAATCGAGGCATATTCCGTGCATCGTACTGCAGCTTATTTTGCACAACATTAGAGCACTCACATGTAGAGCAGCGCAAGATATCTTTATAATTTGTATGCCATGTCAGTTGGCATGTACATGCCGCCATAATGTCGTCACCATTAGGGATTTGCCTATTTAATAGAAAACTTGATAAACTAAAATATCATAGAAATTAAGAGTCCTTTAACGATACTCAATTATGCATTAATATAACAGAATATATATATATATATATATATATATATATATATATATATATATATATATATATATATATATATATACACAAATCATATGGCGAATAACAGTTCTTTCAAGTGCACTGGATCCAGTAAGGGATCACGTATGTCAGGGATTGATTAAGATAAATGCAATAAACTAAAAACGAACAGTACAAAGCAAGTATCTAACTAGCCTGAGCGCTTTCGACTCTTAATGAGTCTTTTTCAAAGGCATATACAAAACATAGACAAGATAAACAAATACAACAGAAAAACCGTAGTGTTTGCAAAACTTTACATGTTGTTTCTACGGGAATTAAACCTTTAAATGTATTGTTTCAACTAGTTTATATGAACTTGTTGCGGATACTGGAAAATACTTGTATTAACCTAGAAATCAATAAGCCATAACGACATCTGGTATTTTATGTACATTTATGTAAACGCAGATTACATCCCGGATATTTCATTGTTATAGTAGTAATTGTAGGCTATTAAGCAAATTTAGAGAATTTTCTAAATTTGCTTAATAGCCTACAATTACTACTATGACAATGAAATATCCGGGATATAATTTGCGCTTACATAAATGT
>JAECUM010007262.1:0-42827 GCA_016617855.1 Megalonaias nervosa | reverse complement strand
TCTCTCTCTCTCTCTCTCTCTCTCTCTCTCTCTCTCTATATATATATATATATATATATATATATATATATATATATATATACGAAATATTTTTTTATAAACTATTCCAAACAAGCTGCAGAGGTTACGGAAGAATATTATGTTACCATCTTAGTATCTGAAGAAGAGGGTTGATAAGAAACCCTTAATTTTATTTTTTAAAGACAAAGTATAGACTCAGAATTAAAAAGTTGTCTGTATGAATATAGATCAAGAAAAAAAAAATTCATATGTTAATTTAATTTATAAAGGTTAGGATAATTATTCTATTTTAATATAGTACTTTTTATAGAGCGCCGCCTTTCATACATTTCCTCATCTCATTGGTAGACACATATACAAAATTAAAATGGTATTGGAAGCACTTATGTAGAATTTGATAATCGGTTTACGGAAAAGTTTACGAATAATTATTTTATCAATTCTGCTATTGTGTCACACCGGACGTTCATGTACAAGGAAGTAAAATTTCCTCAAAGGAGTGTGCCTTATAGACACGTGTCATTGCGTAATGCCCAATGGCGATATTATCGATCTGCCGAAGACACTACCTCGACCAATATAATCAAACTAAAATCATCAAAGGAGACCATTTGCCATTAAAAGCACCAACTTAGTCTTTTAAACATTTTATTCGGCTAACGTCCAAGAATGAAATCAACAACTTTTGTTTATGTAGAAAAATTTTAAAATTTTGAGAGATTAAAAATCTTGGGGTTTTTTTGTTTTTGTAATTTAACATATCACATATTATTTTACATTTTTTTGGTAAAACATCACTTTTTTTACTTAATACTTTGAAAAAGTAATATTGTTCAAATCCTGGCAGGATAATTGCTGGATTTTATCTTCTATGAAACAGGCTAAATTCGAAATAAAGAAAAAAGTAATTAAAGAGAAATGAATTGAAATATCCGTAAGAAAATATTATGTATGAAATTTTGACCCTAAGTAATTTTTAATTTCTGATGCCTCTTATCAGATAGACCACAAAGAGTGTATGTTAGTGTGCCATTTTATTCATTGTTACACAGTTCTTGTTCACACAGCGGAGTTCCTAATAGAGAACACCAGAGGCTGATTACTGCAGGTTCTAAATGGATAATAATTCCTAAGGTGTCATATACTTTCAATTAACTTTATCATTTTCTTTCACGTCACTCCTCTTGCAATAATTATTTTTTAAACATTTATTTTATAGCAGAAGTGGCAATGACGTCACCTTACGTCCAATCTTTTTTAGAGTTCATAGCGATACAAAACTGCGGTAATTAAAGGATCTCAAATGGGTAATGACTTAATGATGAATTTATGAAACGAGTTAAACCATTTCCAGCTGTATCGAAACGTGGCGAGTAAAAGCTGTAAATTATTCGACGAGCTTTATAAATTCAATATTAAATCATTACCCTTTTGAGAATTTGTTTATCACATAGTTTTTATTAAGAGTGGAGAAAAAGAAAGAAAAACACGTATTTCTCGGCATTTAATTTTGGCTCAGAAGATGAACCTTTCACTATTTCAGCGTGAAAAAAACCCAAAACAAAACAAAACAGAAGCTGTATTGAACAGTTTCATAGCAAATAATGTTTAGAAGTATATTAAAAAAATAACAATTTTCTAACCAATAGAATATTCGTTACGACCAGGATACTTTTGTTTCAGTATTAGACCGCCACTAGAAATTCATGTTTGTTAAACAGTTCACTTGGTTAGGCCAGCTATTACGAATAGCTGAAGTGACATACACATGAATTTGTATATGAATGTTGAGAACGTTTGCACCCAAAAGTTTTCAACAAGGACGTTCCCGACAGATACAGTATTGGATTTGATTTAGCAGAAGAATTAGTGTTCCCGCTGCTGGATATTTTTTTCTGAATGGAGTAATACAGACATTTTGCTCGATGCAGAAGTGCATTTATGGTTGCAGAGCCATCTCTTGTAGAGCTTCGTGTGACGTAAATAGTGTAGATCAAATGCGCTTGCTTTGCACGTCTTCGGTCCCGCGTTCGATACCCGGCTCATTACGCCAACATCTTAGCTTGTTTAAGTGGCATACAACCGACCTTAAATAAAGAAATTTTAAAGAAAAAGTGCGGTACTAAAAGTAGAAGAAAATAAAGCAAATGGGTATTGAGCCTTTAAATTCCTTAAAATGAGAAATTCGCGTGGGAACCGTTAGTTTATGATTAAAAGTACCATGAGACTTTATAATTGAAAGTGGGCCATTCGAGTGCGCAAAACACACGCCTTATATCTGTACCTCATTGGCAGATGAGGATATACGAGGCGTCTGTGTGGTGACTGCTGCAAACGTTTCACACAGATGCAAGTTTCACTACGTTCTGCAGATTTTGAATCCTATTTTTTGTTTTAACAACAGAAAGGCGTAAGTTAAAATACTTCTACTTGATGATTCCAATGCATTTAAAGATGGTTCTCGAAGTAAAACCAAAGATGGCAAGGAAGCCTTTCCAAACAGGGCCGCATTATCCACACTGTAGGCATAGTGCCTGGGGCCTGCTGAATCATGTCACTGAAAAGTGTATGCACAAAAAGGCTGAGTCATGTCAACGTCAATCGCTTTATCAAAGAAGTGTCTAGAGCCTACAACGACCTTAATCCAGCCCTGTTTCCAAGTGTTGTAACACTAATCTCAGTTTAATTGTTTTATAGAGTACTCGGCTCACAATTCCCACAAATATTTTGGTTAAAGAAATAGATAACAAGATGCGAAACATTCCATGGAGTTATACACGTTTACAAATTTTGATTGATATTTTGTGGTCTGGCCTTTAACTGCATTGATGCTAAATATTTTATAGCGCATCTAATAACCATCTGACGCGACCTATTAATTTATTTCCCACGATTTGTTCTTCACAGTGTAAACATTTGAATCGTTTGACAGTACATGAAAGGAAACATAATTTCTCTTTAAGTATATACAATGCAGACTGAATCTCAAGCGTATCAATTTGAATAACAGAAACGCAAAGGAGATGCAGGCGCCTGTCTTGAAAAATACACATATATTTATCCTAATCATGAGCGTGATCCTTTCCACGACCCGAATCAACGTATTGATTAGAAAATAAAAGAACTGTAATGTGTTACCGTCCAATATTTGTCAGGTCAGGATGGAAGAAAGAAATACGTGAAGGATGAACTGATGGATAAGCAGGAGAGCTATTGACTGGGAGGTGTGGGTAATTTACAAGGGGCTCTTCTGTTCTCGTCGCGCATAACGTTGTACGACTAAACAGATAGCTAAACACAGTTCCAACAAAACATACTAAGATCATACGAATATATCAAGATTCATTGAGGTGAAGACGATTTGAAAACCGCCATGCGGTTGGAAATTGCAGTTTTCCAACGTATGAACAACGTGCCAAAAAGTGAATACAAAATGGTCATCAATAATTGAATAATGAAACTGAGAATTTGTGAGAAGTGAATGAGGCCGGGGGGGCACTGGCGAACTGTTCATTAATAAAGACCTTTGTTATTCAGCATACTAATATACAGGAATGGTTAAATACTGCTCGTATATACAACTGTATGCAATTCTAATCATTACCTCGGACGAAAACCAGGCACATTTAAATAGTGTAAAAGCACATTGTTCTTTCAATGACATATCTATGAATTGAACCATGCCATTCACACTTGTAGAGTAAAAACAGAGACAATACCACATTAATAAAGATGCATAAATCTAAATGTTTGCCAAATTAAGGTCTTACAAGACTGTCTACAAAGAAACATTTTGGACACGCACACTGGAGAGTTGATGAACGTGTCATTTCACAGAAGACAGCGAATGTTCGAGCATCAGGGTTATATGGCAGTCACGTGTAGTGAAAATATTACGAATACAAGAGCAGATCGTCAGGTAAAGATTATTAGCTTTTAATCGTTTTGCATTTGATTTATTTGTATTATCAATACTTAATCAGAAGTTCACTGTCTCTACGGATATAGACATATGCAGATTAGATGTCAAACATATCATCTGATTTGCATAGACGCAAGGGAAGTGTGCGCACCTGTCTTGACAGATACACGATTCTTTTCTCTGCTAATCATGAGCGTGATCATTTTCAGGACATGAATAAAAATATTGCATACAAATAGAATAATATATTTTACATTGGTTTCAGAGACGTTTATATTATTAGTTTAAATTCATGCTCCTGGCATTAACGATGTTTTATTTTCCCGCAATAACTTTTTTCTATTCAGATTTAGTTATGTAACCCTTAACATGAAGTACCATTATACTTACGTATACACAATGTTTACTGTCACATGAGGGTTAATTGATCTCTGGTAAATTTTTGTTCGGATTGCTCTCAATATTTGTCCATAACATACAAAATTGCTCTTGTGTTCGTGATATTTTCACTGCACGTAACTGCCATATAACCATGACAACGCTTGGTTTTTGGTTATATTTTTAAAAGAAAATGTTCTGTTTGTTTTCATTTTCACCACTCACGATACAATTTTATACGCGAATCGTAAATCCACATGACAGTGGCATTTTCTTCCACATATATAATGAAATTTGCCTCTGTATAGCAAAACAAATAATGCCTTTGTTTAGAGATTATATGTTATGTTACATTAAAAAACATCAAAGTTATGCTTTATGTTTGTATTGATCATAAAAAATCTGTTACGTATATGCAATTAAATTGCTTGTGTGTTAGTTTTAAAATTCTTTTTTATTTTAGTTTTGTTTCATTACATTTGATTGTAATGATTATTGCAGGGATTCGAAATTCTTTTTCAGTAATTCTGTTTATCTAAGACGTAAAACGTATTACATTAGTAATATTTTTAGTTTACTTGGTCCGCGGTAGTGTAAGCGCTACGCTAATACGATTGGCTGTTTTCAAGGTCCTTTTCGGCCTACGTGTTAATCTGAATAAACAATGTTTAAGTTTTAAATTTATTTTAGAGTGATAGTCTAGTTCTTAGATAGGGATACGTGCAATTTGGCAAATATCTTATTGCGTGTTTCAAGTGTTAGGAGACCTCGTAGTCTGTCTCGCGAGAACGGGATGATAATTCGGGTGAATATATAACCCTTTCTGAGCGCTTGTCAGTCAGTTGTATTTTTGATACCTAGAAGGCCGGATAGGTTATTTTATTGTTGAAACCAGATTGTTTTTGAAATTCATTTGTGTTTGGAATTTAATAATTTATTCTCTAGAAAACCAAACGAGTGTACTGTTTTATAAATTCTGGGAGAAAGAAATTCGGTGGAAATTTATTCTGGAATTATTCGGAAACATAAACTGTGATTCAATTGAGGAATTGTTGATATTTGTACAAGGACCACATCTGACGTCATTGCCTTCCATTTTGGTACGTCGTCGAGATTCGAACCTGGATTCTAATAGAACTATTTAGTGATAGGACTTGTATTTTTCATTCTTTGGATTAATTTTTGGATTATATTCACAAACCGTAAGTCCTATTTTCCAATTTTTACATTGTTTTCTAGGGAAATAAATTATTTTGTTTAAATATACAAAGCTTGTTGTCTTCACTCTTTTCTCTTGTTATTATTGTACGAACCTACACGTAACACATCCCAAATAAGTATAATAACCGTATATTGCATAGCTTAAGCTATTCTGGATTTTCCAAACATTTACTTAAATATTGAAGTTTGCTCTCTTTACAGACCTCAACAGTGGAGAGAGAAAGCAAATTATGCACCTCTCAGGGCGTAGGATACAGGATAGGTTCTGTTTCATGCTAGCTGTTTCTTTCTCTCATATCAATCAAGTGGATGGAGTAGAAATCGTTGTATTTGACAAGAACACGAACGATTTGAATAGTTGTTAAAACTGTAACCGTTGTAAAAAGACAATTTCACGTATTAAATGTGATATTACTATAAAAGACAAAAATACAGAGTGAAAATCCTAAAGTACAAACATTATGCATTGTCATTTCTGACAATAGTGCTTTCAGTCATGAAATATTCCCTTACATGTATTCAAAATCAACAACGTATTTTTAATATACATTTTTTTAAAGCAAAACCGTCGATTTGAGTTTTGTTTCCCTCCATTTTGTTACAATGCAGTTAAGAGCTATATTACTACATGGAGAAAAGAAAGTTTTTAAATTTTACGATAATTTAGAATATTGACTGTTTCAAATATATCTTTACATAACATGCTGCAAACGGTCTATTTTGTCAAATTAAATGATATTTTTCATAAGAAAATGCAATGATATTTATACTCTTGTGCACATTTCTTGCACGAATTGATGCAGTGGACATTGTTTGGGTCGGGCGTAGACTCAACATATAGGTCCAATTCACCAGACTTAAAACCGTAACATCTATAAACTAAAGATTTTATTTATTGTAAGTTTTCCTATTGGGATTCTATATTTTACTTATTTTCGCATTTGAACGTGACATCTGTGGTCTTGGCAACGCTGCGGCGCAAATTCTGATAACCACTAATTTCTGCTGGGAATTAACACTCGTTGATGTCCGATGTATCCTTGGATTAAAAACGTGAATATGAGTGTGTCGAGAGTTGAAATCATTAATTAAACACCATTAATTAAACAATTGTTACGGTTTGTTTATATTTAATGAAGAGTTTTGAACTAAACATTTTGTGTTTGACGTAAAGTGTAACGGGTACCGTGTGGGTGATAATGAATATCAAACAGAATCAAGTCATGTAAGTTCAATCAAGTCATGTAAGTTCAATCACAATTGACACAACTCATAGAATAAAAAAGTCAGGTAAGTTCAGTCAGTGACAGTTGGCAAGATTCATATCGAGAACTATCGAGTCATGTATGTTCAGTCAATGACAATTTGAACGATTCATATCGAACACAATTTTAAATGAGTGGATACTTGAAACCTACTTGTTGCTGTTTGGATTTTGTTGCTTGCATACATGTACAATGTTGTCATATTTTAAGATCCTGAGAGAGAGAGAGAGAGAGAGAGAGAGAGAGAGAGAGAGAGAGAGAGAGAGAGAGAGAGGCCTAAATATGGAGATATAACATACGTAAAAGTTGATAAATTTCCCAAATTGAAAAGGAAACTAGTTCCAGAGGTAACATCGCCACAGTGGCTATACCTCTTTTATCGACATTGTGGCGATATCGTGTGTATTTCTTACAGACACATATAGGATATATACGTTTATTTATTTAGTAGATATAAAGAAATATTCCACGAATGAAGTGGAAACATTTTGTATTATCACTCTTTTAGTATATTTTACAAGACAAAATCCTACTATTTGCATGGATTTATTTCTCCATTCTGTCAGTGCTATTGATGGCCGTATGACTACATCGATAAAGGAAGTTACAAAAATTTACAATAATTTTAGGACAGCGACTTTGTATAAATTTAGATTGTATACATATTTTTTGTGTATTTGTCAAATTAATGAATGTGTTCGTGAGAAAATTAAGAGGCGTTTATTTCGTTAACACATACCGTTCGCGGATTGATAAATTGGTAGGACGGGTGCAACACAACAGGACCTTCCAACAGGCTTTATAGCGTAACAGCATTCAAGAATGGATTTCAATGACTGCAAGTTTACATATAAGGGGTTCGGCTGCTTTCTTATTTATTTTGAATTTTTGTGTGATGGCAGGCTTGCAATCCTTTTCGGTGAGAGACACCACACCCTAATTCCGGTTGTCACTTAATTTCGGTTTACAATTGACACTAATCAATGCCTGGTTTCTCCATCATTTTCAGACTTTAACAATTTTTATTACAATATGTAATCAAGAGTTTTTGTTGAAATATTGTTGTTGAGTATAACAGGTATATGATATTGTTAGGGTGATACAAAATATCGAATAGCAAACGTTGAGTTCAGTCATTGACAATTTGCATGAGTCATGTTGAAAACTAATTATAAAAATTTTAATACTTAAAGCCTGCTTTTTGTTGTTGGGGGTTCGTTTTATGCATTCTTGACGGTTAGTTTACATTGATTACATAAATGTATTATAAAGGGTCAGGAGTGCTGAAACATTTTAAGATCTGTCCATTCTGAGAGAGAGAGACAGAGAGAGACAGAGAGAGAGAGAGAGAGAGAGAGAGAGAGAGGAGAAGAAGAAGAAGAAGAAGAAGAAGAATAGGTGTAAATATGGAAAGACAGGTCTGAAGACTATATATAAGGTCAGACAAGAAGTAGTTGCACACGTGACATTGCCAAAGTGGTGTCGCCACTGTGGCAATATTATTTTTTTTTCCGTTTATATATTTCGATATCTCATTATAAAATATATACGAAATTTCAGTTGCTACGACTCTATGGTCTTATACTAAGTAACATAAAAGAGCGAAAACCAAAAAATTTCGTAACTTTCAACAAATAATTTATTTCCCTGGAATACAAAGTGACAATTGAAAAAGAATTTACAGTATTGTGAATTAAATCCCAAATTGTCCTAAAAGTTATATCACAAGTCCAAATATATAGAGTTCCAAATGAATTCCAAATAAATTCCAATATCTAATGTGATGATGTGCCTTTAGTCTCGAACTTGTTAACATGTCAATGGACCGGAATGTGGCGATGTATTAACAGTCGCTTGATGTATAATAATATTAATATAATCCCAAATTTCCTTGACTGAATTCATTATAAATCCAAATTAATGATTTAGTCCAAGAAGTATTAATGAGCACTTTATAATTCCAGTGAATATTTTAAATAAATACATCCACCCCAATTAAACACAACAAAATAAGACTAATTCCACTTAAGATGTTAAGGTAGGAATGAGTAATTTTAAAGCAAACAACATTAATATAAAAAATGTAAGACACAGTAATAGATTCAGTCTGTAGGTCAGTTTTCCTTTTCAAAATATTCAAAGTTGTCACAAATTTAGGAATTTTCACGGGAACAGCTAATCTCCTAGACTCCGATACAAATAAACATGTTTACCTCCAATAATAATGATCTGAATATTTAATCTATATTCCATGAGAATTATTAGCTATGTATTATGCTGTTTACAAAATAAATGTCACCAGTCAGGTAGACCATTAACTTGATTTTTGGACAAAGGTCAAGTACAATATAAATATACATAATATAAAATCGTGGAGAAAAGACAACAAAAAATAAAAAAAATATTGTTATGTGTATTGGCTAGTACAAAAGTAACAAAGAAAAGAGTGAAGCCAACAAGCTTTGTAAATTTTAATAGAATAATTTATTTTCCTAGAGAACAAGGTAAAAATATGAGAAAAGGACTTACGGTTTGTGAATCTAATCCAAAAATTAATCCTAGAATTTAAAAATGTAAGTCATATCACTTAAAAATTCTAAATGAATCAAAGTTCGAATCCAGATGAAGTTCCAAGATGGAAGGCGATGACGTCCTTTATAACCTGTCCTGTGTTGTTGTGTCAACAGTTACTTGTTGAATCACCAATTCCGGCTTTAAAATTCCAAATAATTTCCAATAAATTTCTTTGTCCAAGAATTTTGATGAAGAAGAGCACTTGTATGTTTTCCAGAGAAATTAATTACTAATTCCGAAAACTAGAAAAACTTAACTCAAACTGATTACAACACAAAATACCTCTGAGCTCCGAAGTTATCAATTTACGACTGACTATTTCACTATAAAATATCTGTTTTAACCCTTAACTAAAACGCAATTTAGACCCCGTGATGGGTCACGTGATCACTTAGTCCGAACAACGGAATAAAATAATATGTCAGTTAGCACGTAGGCTATTTACGGATTCGATTGTGCTGAACTAATCTTACTATAAGATTCAATAATAAAAAGTTGTTTACAAAATAGAGCTAACACGCAAGCCAAGTATGACCTTGATTACGACCAATGATTTTCACTCTGTGTTAACCAATTTCTGAATCAAGGTCAGGAACTAGGTCAGCTAAAAATACAATGTAGCAACACTACTGCGTTTTAATCAGGCCAAAAAGAACTGAACTGAATTTTCTGCAAAAAAAACGTCAAACCCAATGAATAAAGTAATCATTACAATAACATGTAATGAAATAAAAATAAAAAAGACATTTAAAACTGACACACAAGTAATTAAATTACATATACTTAACAATATACATAAAACAACATCTCGTTATGAAATACATAATGCAAATGGTAATGAAATCCCATAGCAGGAAAAGATTTCATCATCATTCTCTTAAAATCCAAATAATGTTTGTCGTTTGTTAAATATGCAAATTCGTGTGATAATTACTTTGTATTCTTAAGAATTTCTGTCGTCCTTTCAACACCTCATACACAGGATGAGTTTTGGACATGACAGTTTAAAAACATGTAAGGACCTTGCGGAACGTGTGAGCATAACCATAATGAACCACTGGGTTAGTTTTAATTAATCACATAAATATCCGAAACTCAAGAAAGTCGTACAAACTAACTTAAAAAGTTATTAAAAGGTCACAACCAAACAAGTTTGTAATATTATCAATGATAATTGCTAATTATTTACACGCATTTAATGTAATCACAGTGGCGTTCTTTTATTTATTTTTATAATTTATCTAATCTGAAGAAAATGGTATTTTCATAGTAGACAAAGTAAAGTATGACTATTAAAATCCAGCATTGTTTCAAATTTTTCAGGCGTCGTTTAAAAATATCATTTCTATAGGATAACGGTTTTCATTGGATGGTAGGGTGTGTCGGAAGAAAAAGCAGTTTGCCTCGAACACAAGAGATTCTAAATGCCAGCATGTGGTATTTTGCGGACGTTTTAGAAATAGATAATTAGTTTAAAAAACAATAACAGACTAATTTTATTTTAAATCTTGAAGAAAGCGTTATTGATTTGCGATAGCATTGGTGATCTACTGTTTAAGGTGTGGCACAAAGAAGGCAGCTCTTACTTAATTAAACATGAATGTTATTAATGTATTCGTATCGTGGGTGCTAATTAGTCTTTATTTTCGTACTTTGTATATGCTTAAAAAATGTAAGCCTGCAATCTTCCAGGCTCCTACAGACCATGTATATTGCGAAAAATGGCAGATGTAACATGGTGAGATGGGGCCTCTGGTGACGGAGTGGTCTAAAGCGATTGCTTTTGTCGATCACTTCGATCTCACCTCTGTCTGCACGGGTTCGAGTTTTTTTTTCTCATGCTCGGCCAATGTGGGGATGTGAGAAAGCTGCCAGTAGCTTCCCTTGCGTTTGTGGTTCATACTGGGGTTTTCCCGAGTTTTTTCCTCCACCATTAATACTGGCCGCCATATATAGCCTATCTTGCGCTGAGAAATGGCGTTAAAACACAAAACGACAACATGTCGAGATAAAAACCCTTAGAGGCCTTAATGCATGATAGCACAGTCTGTGCTCGCTTATAAGTCGAGTCCAACTGAAAACTGTATAATGCGCCAGCAAATCTGGGTCTATGCAGTTTGATTATGAGTAATCAGTAGAAT
Organism: Megalonaias nervosa; assembly: GCA_016617855.1. Taxonomy (NCBI): domain Eukaryota; kingdom Metazoa; phylum Mollusca; class Bivalvia; order Unionida; family Unionidae; genus Megalonaias; species Megalonaias nervosa. Next base: position 31,305 of record JAECUM010007262.1, on the reverse strand, counting down.
AAATAACACAGACCTTGATCTGCCGGTACGTTATGCGACTGCAGACCAGGGTCTATGTTATTTGTAGTTGGAGTCGACTTCTAAACGAATAGAACGGCTTTTAGGCTAAGTTTGAAGAATTGTTACAAAAGTGGGCTGATTAATTACGTCCCCTTGACGTTTCTCAGTCGAACGTAAACTTTATCACGTCTGAATTGCGAAAGTAAAGAAACTTTAGTCGCAATATTGAGCTTCATGTGTTGCTTTATACTTTGTTCAAAGTACACAGAATGGTGATAAATTGATCTGAATTTGCGGAAAGAGAAAACACCGTAATCTCCGTAATTTATTTTCTACTTGCAACGGATACATTTGATAGAAGCTACATGTATTATCATTTTGTTTGCTCTCAATAGTAAATAAGCGGTTGCATATTTTTCAGTTATGTTTCATGCCATTTCGTTTTCTTGAAAAACTGCATTGATTGAGTTTTACTTTCCTACAGACGACATTTATTCTTAAAGAAGGACATATAAGTATCTTCAATTTGGGACAGACTGCACACATTCATCATAATTCGTCAAATTTGTATTTGAGCAATATTGTGCATGACATTTCGTATCGCATTGTAAGTGGTAAGCGTCATAGAAAGGACACACACTGATGTGAAAATAATAAAAAAAAATATCCGTTGTTGAAGTTATCACGAATTTTTTCAGTCTCTCGGAAGACCAATATTCTGCACAAACCATAGAATTTAATTTCTAATGTATTTAGAATATTCTGAGCTAGTGGATGACTGGGCTGATGCACCATCATGACTGATGAGAAGATTTCTAGCCACAATGTTATTAGTAAAGTTCACTACAAGGAGTTAAATATTTATTTATAATGCATACGACTACTATTAATTTTGTTTTTCCTTCTGGGTGGCAATAAATGTAATAACTTTTTTTACCGTCTATACTCACTTAAAAGTCGAATCCAATTGCAAACTGCACAGATCTAGATCCGCAGTCGCACAATACACCGGCATATATTGGTCTATGCAGTTTGTTACGAGCAATAAATAGAACAAACAGCAAAGACCCTGATCTTTTAAGGCAGTTAAGGGCTAATGTTGCTTGCAGTTGGACTCGACTTATAAGCTAGCATAAACAGTAAAAGGATTTAGATTTATATTTCAATGTATAAGAGAAAGTAATTCACACAAATTCTACTCCCTATGTTACGTAACTTCCTTCACTAATAAACGCATAAACATTCAAACACGAAAACATTGATTATGCAAATTAGTGGCCGACAGCCTGAAACTCCATGATTGATGTTTATAGATTTTCAATTCTTCATTCTGAGCTCGTCCACAAAAAAAACTCCATGATTGGTATTTATTCATTTTTAAATCTTCTTTTCTTAGCTTAGTCCAATATTTTTTCCTAAATATATATTCACGCAGAAGTTACTTTCCCTTTTGATACGTTCTGGTCTATATATGTGCCACGCCATGCTGTTTGTACTTGAAATAAATTGAATTTTTATATTGTACCTAAATTATTCTTCCAACCATCTCCCCCGTGTACATCTATTCATCTATTTATCCATTAATTCATGTTTTCACACGTTCCTAATGCTGACATCCAAATCGTTTTTATTTCTGGGGCAAATATTTCACCCAAAAATAAAATTGATAATAAGCCGATTCATTCCAAATTACAGATGCTCCCATTACTAGATTATCGGGAAATCTTTCATGCGAGTGATGTACTGTACCTGCAAAATTTTCAAAAATTTTGTGACAGCATCAAAACTCTTAGAAAGTTAAGGTATTACTCCTGAACTGTTCTAAGGTTTGATCATGATTTATGAGTATGTTTTCAAACAATAAGCCTAGCGCCTGCACGTCGTTCCTCCCATCTTAAAGACCGCTGTAAAACGTGCGACTTTGGCCGCAAAGTTAAAAGGTTGAACGAGTATGTCGCAGAACGAATCGTCTTAGTTGCATGATGTTTCGTCCAGAGTATGAAAAAATATCATCAAGGGGATTAGGAAATGTATGTAAATGGAAAGAAAAAAACTCACTTCAGACAAAACCTTCGCACACAAAATTTTGTATATCTGTGACCATGATACCCAAGGTCAAAGTAGAGAATAAGAGTGTCGCAGAATTAATTTTCTTTGTTTCATAATGATTCACCTGAAGGATGAAGATATTTACATAAAGGGGTTGAGGAAATGTAGGAATTTTAAAATAACGTTCATAACCACAACCATAATGCAGATTTTCTCTGACAGTGACATTGACTTCAAGGTCAAAAGAGCAAATGAGTATGTCAGATAATAAATTTCCGTGGCTTACTAATCATGCATCCGATGAATGAAGAAAGTTCATCAAGGGGTTTTGGAAATTTAAGCAAACGAAAATTCATCTACCAAAATCTTAAAATAAGTTTTCCAGGACTGTGGAATTAATACAAGATAACATAAACCACTGAGCGTATTGTTGACTAAATTGTCAACGTTTCGTAATAATTCATGTCATATATGATGCTACACCCTCAGGTGGTTTAGGAAACATATGCATATGAAAACTTCAGCTAAAACTTTAACAATTTATTGTCGACGATGACGAGAGCCATCATTCACTCCCTCGTTGCCCTCTAAACTGGGCTCCTTTGCAATAAACATTATTTTTCTTGACGTACATAGTAGCTACATTTTTTCCTGTGATTTACATATTTTAAATCTGCTTTCCCTATCCAGATCAAATTTAATCTTATTTCATAAACTCATTCTTAATCGCTCCTTACTGTATAAATATAAGGGTCTTGCCAAATAAATACAACTTGATTGTTCGGTGAGGAGATATGTTCAGTAATCGATGTTTGCGGACTTCAAAACAGTAATTATTTTACTCAGTATATGCCGGTTTTGACAATGAAGAGCACATTTGTTGATATGTGGTAGCAGTGGCGTCACTAGGGTTGGTGTCACCACCCCACCCCACCCCGACCTCCTTCCTGCACAAAAATTCAAAAATTTTAAGACAGTCATGTGCGGTAACTCATAGTGTCACCCCCATGGACCCCCTTCCTGCACAAAAATTAATTTTTTTTATAGACAGTCATGTGCAGTACTCATGGTGTCACCCCCATGGACCTCCTTCCTGCACAAAAATTCATAAATTTTTATAGACGGTCATTTTGGTGTCACCCCCTCTGATGGTGTCACACGGTGCGGTCAGCACCCCCCAAACCCCCTATTGACGCCACTGTGTGGTAGACTCCAAATATTTGCATTGTTTAATATTTGTTTCCTATATATTTAGTCAAGTCTATAATTTTAGATTAAACAGATTTAGGTGAGGCACTTTAATTATGTTAGACATTTAAATAGCAATTTTGTTCCATCTATCTATTATCCGAGAATTTAAGTGAATATCAAAGTCCTACAAAGTTTTTAAGATACAGTTCTTACTATTAGATTTTTGTCATCATTGAAAACAGATCCATTCTCAATAATTCTTGTAAACTGAATATATTATCGTTTACTAACATGTTGAAGGTACTATTCCATTTTGCAAGGTTTAATGGGAAATGAAGACTATTGTTATAACCAATAATTAGGTTTTTGCATATATTCACTAACAGTTTGTCCACAGACGAACGCATTACATTGCGCAGCAAGAAGATCTGAATAACCTAACTTTGACAGAACAAAAGCATATTGGTTCGAGCTCACACAAATGTATAATGTCTGATAATATCTTCATCATCTGACCGACTGGATTTTAAACTATATTTAAATACTTTTAATTGTTGACATATGCAACAGCTCATTGGGTACGTTTGATAATAGTTCTACATTATAATGAATATACATGACAAATGCATCTCTCTATCCATCTATCTCAGACATTGACAACTTCCTCCAGAACTTGGACCGGATAACGATTTTTAAAGACGCACCCATTATTGTAAAGAAGTGGATTAAACCAGGTCGTGAACCGGATGCGGCCTGCGGGCCTTTGTTTGCACATGTCTGATCTTATCTTTTCTGCACTTACCTAAGAAAATATGTGTGCGTCATGTATATATGCACCATAGTTGTTAAAAACGTATTTTTACGTTTTTTATTTTTTCCTAAAAAAACTCGTTTTTTTTTCGTTTTTTATTTTTCGGAACGTTTTTTTACGTTTTTTATTTTCTCCAAAAAACTTCGTTTTTTTTATTCATTTATTGATTTATTTATACTAATTTGACCAAATCCTGTCCTGAATTTTTTTATTTTCTCACGCTTGATAATGTTGCTGCTCGTTCAGTCGCCAATTCTTGGAAGAAAATCAAAATTTTGCATTTTCCCACGGTCGGTCGGTCGGTTGGTCCATCGAAAATGTTGCTCGTCGCAAGTTATACAAGTTATAGCGGTGTCAGTGTCGCAACTCGCAAGTGTCCCTTTGAAGTTTGGCAACAAATACCATTATACTGGCTCAGATTATGCATAGCAGTAACGTGAACTCGTAGTAGAGGGATGGCCAACTTCTGCGCCAAGTTTGAAGCGCAAAATATGTTTGCCGCCGGAAATATTTTATAAACTTTTCGGTCAATATTCCGCATAATAATCGTAGTGTTTCTTGGAAAATCGATTTTCCTGCTGCGACAGCTCGGGCTGTAGGCCGAGCTGCCTGGGCCACATAACGATACTGGCTCGTGCTGAAACCTTACATACACAACTAGCGGGCAAGTAGCGATTAAGATTGTCTATAGTAAATTACGAATTTAAAATAAATATTTCTTGTGTATAGCCGTTAAAATGCCGAAAGAAAAAAGTGAAGAATGGAAACATGTTTTAGTACTAGATGAAAAAGATAACGTCACTTTGAGCAAAGGTAGTTGCATTTACTGTAATAAAGAATTTCACGGTGGTGTTGTACGTATAAGAGGTCACCTACTTGGAGATCCAAAGTTTGTCATCAGCAAATGTTCAAAAGTTCCATGTGAAGTGCAGCAGGCCTTACAGAAGCAGCAGTCAGTGAGACTACAAGCGGAAGCGAAAAAACGAAAACTCGATGCACTGGATAAAGCCACAAAAGCCGCTAGTAGTGAGGCAAGTGAGAAGCAGATGTCGATACCCTCTATGTTCGCCAGGGCTACGAAAAAGGATGCAGACAAAGCTGTCGCTCGTTTGTTTTATGCCAGCGGCATACCTTTCGCTATTGCCGACAGTACTTATTTTAAGGATGCAATAACTGCCGTGGAAAAATGTGGTCCTCACTATAAAGCACCAAACAGAATAAAAATTTCAACTGAAATGCTAACTGGGGAAGTACATCAAGTGGAACAATTTATGGCCTCTTTTAAGGAAGAAGCCGTCAAGCACGGAGTTACGCTTATGTCTGATGGTTGGACAAATGTGAAGAACAAGCCCATTGTTAACTTTCTTGCAGCTACTGGTGACGGCTGTATTTTTTTCAATTCTTTGGATACTTCCGGTGAAATCAAAGACGGATCGTTTATTGCTGGCGAGATATCAAAGTGCATTGAATCGTATGGCATGGAAAGTGTTGTACAAGTTATTACGGACAGTGCATCAAATTGTGTTGCAGCTCGTAAGATGTTACAGCAGCAATATCCTAATATTGTTTTCTCGCCATGCACGACTCACTGTCTGGATCTTTTACTTGAAGACATAGGGAAGCTGCCATGTATAGATAGTGTAATTACTGATTCTGAAGATATTGTCAAATTCATCACGACTCACCAGTATTCCCAAGCACGTTTTCGCAATCATTCTGAGCTAGAGCTTCTAAAGCCCGGCGAAACAAGATTTGCTACTCACTTTATTATGCTGCAACGTTTGAGTACAGTTAAGGATGCTCTGCAGGAAACTGTGATAAGTCGTGAGTACAAAAAGTGGCTAAATGATGCAGTTTATCAAAAGAAAGGCAAGGCAGTCACAAGCACGATTTTGAATGGAACGTTTTGGAGCTCGGTGGAAACAATAACTAAAGTATGTGAGCCGATTGTTGAGCTACTGCGACTGGCTGACGGAAAAATACCTTGTACAGGAAAAATATATTGGAAAATGTTCCAAATCGATCAGTCTGTGGAAGCTGCTGATTTACCACCAGCACGGAAAAAAACAAATTCGCCAGTTTGTTATGGACAGATGGAAAATGTTACATACAGATCTACACGCAGCCGGCTTTGTGCTCGATCCCGAGTATTCTCATTTTTCCCAACATCAAAACGAAGAAGTTATCGCAGGCTTTCACGCGATGATAGAAAGAATATACTGTGACGACGTTCAGTCGCAGGTGAAAGCCGTGCAACAGCACGCCGTGTATCGTGCAGGACAAGGATTATCTGCTCGACCGATGGCGGTTGCAGCTGCTAAAGAAATGCCAGCATACAGGTGGTGGATGTCATTTGGAGCTCACGTTCCGGAGCTGCAACAAGTTGCGGTTAGGGTCTTAGCACAGGTGACGTCCGCCTCCGCCTGCGAGAGAAACTGGTCAACATTTGAGTTTATTCATACGAAAAAGCGAAACCGTATGCAGTGCAAGAGAGTGCGAAATGTAGTGTTTGTGCATGCAAATCTTCGCCTAAAGGCAAAGATGGACAATATCAATTATATGGAGGAAACCATAGAGTGGTCAGATCAGTCAGATGGTGATAACGACGTTGAGTGAAATTGATTTTTGTGTTGCATAAAAAGTACTTGAACGTTTTTTAAACGTTTTTTTTTTTTTCGTTTTTTATTTTTTGAGGGAAAAACGCGTTTTTTTACGTTTTTTATTTTAATTTTAACGTTTTTGACATCTATGATATGCACCACCGTATACTAGATGGAAAAATTGTACCATTTGAAATATTCATGTACGTATTAACATTTCAGCTACATAAGTTGGGATTTACAAAATCATATTACATCCTCATCATCTTCTGTCAATTTCCTGCAAAATAGTTTAGAAAAACTTTCAGTGCAACAAGCAGCTTTGATATACAAGACTCCAGTTGATTCACTGAAATGAGGTAAAAGATAGGTTATAGACTTAATAATTTACTCACCTAGGTAACAAACTATCCACTGGGCTCTAATATACATATCTACTAAAACAGCCGTTTATCCGATGTTTAAACGTTTCCACGTAACACGAGGGTTGTACTAATGCGATGATGTAACCGAGAATAAAAAAACATGTTTCGTGAGCATCAATTACACTTTCATCATAAGATTGACGTTAATCCCATGTCTAGTTCCCGAAAGACACTGTTGTCGTCAGTGGCGTCACTAGGGTTGGTGTCACCCAGTGCGGTAACTCATGGTGTCACCCCCATGGACCTCCTGCCTGCACAAAAATTCAAAAACTTTATAGGCAGTCATTCTGGTGTCACCCCCTCTGATGGTGTCACCCGGTGCGGTCCGCGCCCCCCCCCGCCCCCGCCCCCCCGCACCCCCCTTGTGAGGCCACTGGTTGTCGTTTTATAATCGTAGCCATATATAATAAGTTTGGTGTAGAGCTCTATATCAGGTTCATATCTCCGGAGCCTAACACACAATCATAGAAAAAAGCTACGCTTGAGCATCATGTTAAATGACGAATTTTGGAACAAGTTAATTTAAGTCAAAAATAGGAACGAATACAAAATGAGGATGTGCTAGGCATACAATATTGTCAACAAAACACAGGCATAAAGATAAAGGACTTTATTAATTAAAAGTACATAATAGTGGCGCACATGAAAAGCAAGGGAGATAATCCTCGTTCTTGAAAGATCGAGAAATCGTTGAATAGTAAATGTATGCTTAATAACCTTGTAACAGACCAAATTTTTAGATCGATATCTGTTTTGTTATTGTTAATCTCTGTAGGCAACATTTAGCTAGACACATGTACGATTAACTAGATTTATGGGAAATGGCCGCGTTTAAAAAGCCATAATGTACGGATTGGTTCAGCCAAAGTCAGGAGTTATCAATATATAATTAAGGGCTTAGTTTGTTTAAACTTACCGGAACGAGTTCAATTCCTGGTTTGTATGGAAGCTGACAGTTGGGACATTGACCAGAAAACAGTTGGTAGCCATTTGTTGTCAGACGTAGTGCAGTGTTTCGATGTTAGTGAGGCGGGAATTTTATGTCATTCTGATTGGTTACGCTGTGGAAGGGGGCGTGGTTTCACACGAAAAACTATCAGTTTAAATGTGCAGTAGTGGAATTTGTACTTCAGTCTAGACTTTTCAACAAGAGAAAACGAACATAAGAACTTAAGGGACTCCGAGAATTTAATAAGTAAATTTCTCGTAAAAGCATCCAAGGGGGAAAACGATTGTCTGGAGGATTTGACAAACACCAAAAGTTTGAAACACAAGATATGTGCATAATCTCATGTAAATTAGTTGATACTACTATTATGACTTGTTTGATTTAATTGCTTATATTTGCATGTATTTGCAGGGATTTATTTGTTTGAGTCGTAGATCAATTTTCTTGATATGGTATACTTGTGTTGAGTTTGTTTATCTGAGTCCGCACAATAATATTTTTCTTTATATGTACATTGACGGCTCGCTAAGTTATAGTCTCGATTATTGTAGGGAATTATGTATCCAGAATTTCATGCTTATTCTATATAGGGAATTATGTATCTAGCATAACTGTGTTGAGTTCATTTATCTGAACTCGTACAATGATATTGTTTATTTATATACATTGACGAATTGTTGGAATGTAGATATTACGGGAAGCCGTGGAAATTATCCGAACGAGTTTATTATGTGTATTTGTAACACTAACGTAGGGTAAGGAATTTCATTCATTCTCGTGTAATGAGACTAGTAAGGAATTAATGTCTCGGTGTGATGTAAATGGCAATTAGCAGACCATTAGTCTGTGGAACTAGGTTGTATGTTCTGTTATGACCAATTAGTCTAGATAGCCATCGACGTCTGTTTGAATCCGATAGAATTACATCTGACCTCGAGGGGTGAGACTAATGATTTATTCCCGTATAATGTGACGGAAGATTTAGGTTGCTTTTGTTTATATTTTTACAAGGTGAGATAGTTTCGGGAAGAGACACGTTTTACAACCCAAACAGAGTTGAAAGCCAAAAAGGGAAAAAGGCGAGATACCAAGAATTTTGGAAAAAGGGAAGTAGAGCGAAAAAGACTTACCGGCGCGAAGGAGCCAGAAGTACAGTCTGAGTGGACCTTTTGGACGGAACCGAACACCAGGTTATGAATCGATGCAAGGCAGTGTTATTCGATTTCTCACTCGGTTAAATGATGATTTGATTCTATCGTAAACAGAATCGGCTATTTTTATAATCTTATTTGCATTTTGAAATTTCTTGATTAAGTTGATTCCGAAAGAAAGAAGTGTATCTTTCGAATTGTAACGTTTATATCATTTGCTTGTGAAATTTAAGCATTTTTGAAATTTGATTAAATTTTGTCTTTATTTGTAACGGGGGTTCGTGTTATTCTGTTCTATATATCAGCTCAGATTATTTATTCATTCCACCCATCAGTTCATACTTTGTATTGACTTTACTTGATACCGGGCAAATTACACCGTTGGCGATCACCTCTAGATACGAAAGCCAAAACCAGTAAACCCGCCACAAATAAGTTGAGGAGGGGTTTACGACAAACCTTTTATTTTTTATATAGAAGAAAAGTGACATCAATATTGAGTTTAACTATTAATAGTGAGTGGGGACACTTTAGCGAGAAGGGGACTTCTATGTTTAAAAAGGTATCCGGCATTTTGGCGACAAGGGAATTTAACAAGGGGAATTTTAACATGGGTGGGCCTATAGAGCGACAAGGGGAACTGAACATAGGGATGTATAGCGACAACAGATTGGGCCTGTCTAGGGCAAGGGGAATTGAACAGGGCTGACGTCACGGTACTGGACACTGGCAACAATGTTGCAAGTGGCTGACCTCAATCTGGCGGAACAGTGAGGCAAGGGGCTGACCTGAATACGCATTACTCTCGGGGCAAATAGAGACATAGACGTAGAGACGTGGTTAGAGAAGGGTTAGAAACATAGACAGAGACATAGACATATGACACAAACATAGATTTATGAACATAAATCTATCACACAAAAAATCGACTAAACAATTTTTTAGGTAGGAGAGAATATATATCTTTTGGAGGCAATGGAGTGGCCCTGAAATGGGCCTTTTAACTTTCTTCTATTTTGTCTCCTCTCTTCTTCTTCTTCACCAACATCTTATTTTCTCCATTACATTCTTCTTCTTCTTTTTCTATTCTTTTTCATCCTCCTCTTCTTCCTTCTCCTCTATCTCCTCTTTTTTTCTCTTTTCATTCTCCTCCTCTTTAATCACCCTAGCATTGTATCTTATTATCTCTTATTTTTCCTCTAGATCCACCTTTTCTTCTTTTTCCTGTTTTATCAGCTCTCTCAGTCTGTCCTTTGCCTTCTTCAAATTATTAATTTCCATCTTGACTCTATGGGGACTATAACCTTCATACTCCACTTTCACTAACAATTCCTCTATCATTCCCAAATCATTTAATACCTCCTGCAACTTGTTCATTTTCTCCACGATGTTGCTGGCCATTTTTTTTATTCAACGTTGTTGTTGTTGTTGTTGTTGTGAGGCTTAACGCCATTTTTCAGCACACGATAGGCTATACATGGCGGCCAGTATTAATGGTGGAGGAAGAAACCGGGAAATCCCCGGAAAGAACCACCGACCCACGAGAAGCTACTGGCAAGCTTTCTCACATATCCACATTCGCCGAATCTTAGACTCGAACCCACGCAGACAGAGGTGAGATGGCAGTGATTCGTAACGGAGAGCGCTTTAGACCACTCGGCCACTCGGGGCCCCTTTATTCAATGTTGAATGGCGCGATTGACAAACGCTACCTCAAATACAAACGTGAAGGAAAACATCCCCTCTTACCAACTACCCATATCACCTACCAAACAATTAACAGTGATATGAGTGCTAACCTAAAATAAATTTTTATACAAAACAACACACTAATATTACAAAACCACTATACTGTTTATCAATACATAGTGGAGTAGAAATTTTTTTTTTTATGTACAAAACACACCATTGCATACAATCACATCAGCAAAAGAGTTAGTGTCTATAGTGACACTACTTCATATTCACACAAAACACTCACGAGTGTAGGGACAAAGGGTTTGTTAAGGGAAAAAGACACACACACACGTACGAGCACGCACACAAACACAAACAAAAATACACACACACGTACGTGCACGCACGCACACGCACACACATAATTATATGATTGGCAACTTGATTAGTCTCTCTTTTCTAGAGATCTGGTTAGCCCTGAGAAGGGCTGTTTTTTTCTAAGTCCAAATGTACCTGGTTAACGCTTGCACCTCCCAGGCCGGGTACCACACACGCATCTTCTACACCAATCTTGCTCCCAATTCAGTGTTTTTCTTGGGAGTGCAGAGGGGGCTTGAGTTGCTTCACTATCCCATTCCTCCGTTTGAAGGATAGTGAAGACTTGTTCTTGCTTCCTTCTATTCTGCACCCGTGGATGCTGTGGTTGTCATGGTTTCTCTTGCTGCGGTTTCCACTCTTGCCGCTGTCTTTCCAACTCCTCCTCCCACTTTTCCATCTGGGTGACAGCGGATCTTGGTACTGGTGGTAGTGGTTGTGGCTGTGGTGCTTGGTGCTGTGGAGGTGTCCTCACCTCAGGCTTGACATCACATTGAGGTCTAATCATGAGGTGAGGCAGGATATGTATTTTCTTTTATTTCTCCCCTTCTTTCTTCCTTTGTTCCTCCTCTTCCTCAAGTCTGGCACTTTCTGCAATGGCCTCCATGGCCAGCTCATACAGGAATCGCCTGGCATACTGCAGCTGCATTTGGAGTTCTAAGAATTTTGAAATCCTGCTCATCTTCTTTTAGTCAACGATGGGTACCTAGACTTACTTACTTAAAAGGATTCAATTCGCTTATGCATTTGTTGCTTTCGCGACCGGTTAAATCCTGAAGAGCAAAATTATTAATTGGTCGGCATTGTGGGAAACAGAGCCGCCACATACCCGCTTTTATGTGCGAATGTCGCACTTTTTAATTATGTGGATGTCCGGTCGAGGAAAGGCGGAAGGGGGCCGGGCACGCGACACGACACCGAAAAGTGAAACGCCCTAAACGCCAGAGCCTATATGATCAAATCTATTCCAGTTGTACTAGTGGACACCTAACATGCCAATAGTGTGTAAGCCACCTGTGCATTTGACCTAATTCAACAAGTCTTATAATTTCATTGCTCTTATTTATAATAGTTGGAATTTTGTGTACATAGCGTACATTTAGTTTTCGAAATAGTACCAATCAGCTGGATGTCAGCCATTCAACACATGTTAGAGTCACGCAGTGTTTATAAATAGTTATTAATTTTGTCGGTGGAACCAACGGATCAAGTCTGGTTTTATGGATAGAGCTATTATCGAAAGAGGTCTTCAATAGACAAAGGAAGAACCTCACAAACAAGGGCCTTAGTGGAAAGTATTTTAACAACACAGGCTTGTTGTTTGCAGGATTCCACCCACGGCAGGTGTTTGCTAGTTTGTTTTTCCTAGCACCAGTTTTGGACCAGTAAAAAAAAAAATATTTTTCGATGCTTTATCTTCTTACTCGTGTTGGCCTTCTTTGCTGTTCTTTGTTCTTTCCTTGCTGGTCTTTGTTGCTGTGGTATCATCACTCTGAAGATAAGCTGTTGCCACTCATTCGACTTCCAATGGATATAGGCTTTGATGATTTGCGCCTTGTTAATGTTTCTTTTTTTCCCTTTTTTTTTCCGTGGGGAAAGTACACGGCTACCCAGTGGGTTCCTGGGAGATGACTGTCGTCCGTGTTGATGACATAAGATTGATGGTTTTTAAGTTTGCGATGAAGAAGTTCATCTTTAGCGCACACGACAGGATTCCAAGAAGAGGTGTACGAACTGTTTTTCAAAAGGTAATAAAATTCCCAGGTATCCATTTTTTCTTGTTTCACAGGTAATGATAAGTCATCAATTTAATCCTGACTTTTTGCTTGAAAATCTCTGTCAAGTAATCGTCTCTTCGCGCCTCCGTACTCTGGGCCAAGAGAGATTCGATGCAATGGATCTCTAGAGCAGTTAATGGAGGGGAGGGATGATCACGCAAGTCTTTATACCACTGATGCATCACTGCTTCTTCCGAGATGAGACCCAAAGCGTCCTCCAGATACTCGTCCAATTCTTCTTCTTGACTCATCATCAGACATTTATCTTGTTGAATTTGACTGGGATGATCGTTTTGACATCCATAGCAATCTTTCTTCGTCAACCCTGTAATGGTTTCTGCCAGGTGTTTGACAAAACAAGAGACTAAATGTTGTTCTTGTTCTGGCCATCTGGACATGACCATGTCCTCTTCGTCTTTGTCTTTGGGTTCTGCTTCCACGATATCCTCCCATTAAATTTCCAAAGATTCTCTAGCATTCAAAGAGGGATAAGAGTCTTCAATACCTTCTAATAGTCTAGAATGACTTCTCTCAAACTGTTCATTTCTAGAGTGTTGTTGAATGCGGCATACAATATGACGTTCACAAACTGAAGTTCCACACGCAGTTGACCGGATTTTATAGAGTGGAAATGTCCCTCGTTGCTGCCTTGGTCTGAAGTGAAATCAAAGGCCCACAAAGAGTAGCCTCCTGCATAATCGTCGTACGAAATGCCGTGGCTGCTGTTGGTCCCTAACTGTCCGGAGGCTTCGTACAAGGACAAGTACGATCTCAAGTAATTCTTCTGGGCAAAGTTAGGTTCGAAGCGTCTGGTACACAAGATCTTGCCATCGCGACTGACTTCGATCTTGGACACTCTTTAGTGCTTAAACTCGAATATATTGGCAGTGACGGCACCGTTGAGGGCTTCGTTGCTGATGACACCAACGATTAAACGCTTGGGTAACTGTCCTTGGAACAGATGATCTTCGATCTTGGATCGGAGTTCAGCAGCAATGGTGAAAATTTTCACTTCTACGCGTCGTATCGGATACTTGGCAGTCGTTCTGCTCAAAGTGTGGCTGATGTCGTTTCCCACTTTAGGTAACACTTCTACGCGTCGCACGTAGAGTCTGGCTTCTTGGATGATGGTTTTGAACTCGTTGGCACAGGCCATCAAATGGAAAACGGTACTTCAACGATCGATTCAGGATCAAACGGGTATCCACTCCGTTCAGCAAATACTTTTCTTGCAACCACATGTCCAAATGCAAACGATCCATCAGTTCTAAACTACGTCCTTCCAGGATTTTTTCAAAAGTCGTTAAAGCCCACTGTGAGGATCGTCAGCTGCTGTTAGGACTGTGTCGTTAAACTTGTCCTTGCCTGCTGTGTCAGGTTTCCATACGACGCCAGCATCCAGATGAGTGTTCTTGGCTTCTTTTCCGTACGTCAAGATATTTTCCAGGTACGTTCGGTAAGGGTAAGAATCTATGCTGCCGCTGACTAGTTTGTTATTCAAGTACAAATCCACTTCACTGAACAAGGAATGCATGAAATTATTGATGGGAGCTACTCTAGCATCGGATCCTAGAGCGGTATCGTCCGTTTTAATCATTTTGACTTTCAGGTACAAGTAACTGCTATTCAGATCGATGTAATCTTCAGGCTGTCCTTTGATGTCAAACTCGATGGAGCTGAAGTCGTCAAAGAGGAGATGGGATGAAATTATACCCATTGAGATTCTTGCATCGTCATTATAGTGGGTGGCATTGCAATGAGATTCAGTTCCGACTTGGAACACTCGTAAGACTCTCGGTGCATCATTTTTTCTTTCTGTTATTTACTAATCAAAAACGTCTAATTCTCGGACGGTTCTTTTTTTCTTGGTCTTTCTAGCTCTATGTGTTTCAAGTCCTCTGGAGGGGTGTCTTCTTTGTCTCTTTGTGCCTTGTCCTTGCTGTGGCGTCAGGGAAACAGGAATGTCTGACTGGGCAGCGCCCAGGGCATTTATAGAAGTTTCTCGTCGGCCCAAAATGTATTTGCCCGTTTGAAGCAAGACATTTTTACCCGCTCTCAAGAAGGCTTCTTTGGGTTTTTGTCTGTCAATGATGAAATTTTGACGAAATTCTTTGCCTTGCGTCAAAGCTGAATCTTTCAAGGTGTGCAATCCTCGTGTCACCATTGGATTGAAAACGGGGGCCTCCAAACGAAATGCCGATTTCAGCATATCTCCTAAACCATGTCCTCGCTGTCGAGCGACTCCTTGGTACACAGAATACATGACATACAAGTCGTTAGAGAATCGTTTTTGAAAATGGAGTTTCACCGTAACTTTCTCTTTGCAGAAAGGAACATTTTTCCCAGATCTCCTTTTATAGCAATGTTGACACGGTCGAAATACAACTTACTGACGGGCAAATAGTGAGGATGAACAAATTTGCGGTGAACGTGATAGGTATTTCCACCTTCCTCGTCATTGATCGTGGCAGAATCCACTTTGAAAGGAATGACTCGCAGTAACGGTACGGAGGTGTGTCCCACCACGTTGTATTCCACTACATCAGAGTACACAAAGATCAAATTTAATCCTTGGTTCAGTTCTACAGGGGATCGAAAAAACTTCGCAAAATTCGAGTTGTTGCCGATGGGCGGCATGCTGTTACCCTTGGCCATCTTGAGGTCTCCGCCCAAAATGTGAAACAATTCAGGACAAAATATAATGGACAACGTTTTGGCATCCGAAAATTTCATCAGCAGGCGACTAGCCACTTAATGGTACTTGAGGGTGACGCTTCCTTTCGTTTTGTCCAAGGCTTTGCCAAACAGGGCATTGACTTTGGCAGGAATCGTGTCCACCAGATGTTGACCGCTAAAATAATAGCCTGCGACATTTTTCATCAGATAGATGAACAGTGAGTATCGGGGGGCACTGGTCGTTTCAAAGAGGCATCTACAATTTCGTTTCTATTCAAGTATTGTTGCACTTGGTCGTTCAGAACTTCGACCTCAAAAGTGTTTTGATTTTCAGTGATGTTTTTGATTTGTGTAGGATGAATCATTTCGACCAAAGCCTCTTCGCAATGGGCTTCGTGATCCAATTGGATGGTCTGAGGAAATTTGGCGGTAAAACATCACAAAGTATTGTGAGGAAACACATCCATGGAACTGTCACTGGGTAAACTTAAGTAAAATTGGTTATTTATAATTCCAGAGTTCTGCTGTCCGAAGGGTCATTGGAGGTCAGAGGAGTGTCTAAGAGAGAATTGTTGTTGTTGTTGTTGTTGGTATTGTGACTGTTGGGAGGGTGACTGACGTTGGGCGCAAGAATCCCGTTGTTACCGCTAGAGTATTTCAGGGAAGGATTGGGGAGAAGGTAACCGATGAAACTGGTCAGTAAAATGGTCCACACTTGTTTGTCTCCTTGTTGCAAACTCAGATTGGCAATGGCAGCACCGATGACACAATACACCACAAAGATTTGGCAGAAAAAGCTGATTTGCGTTTTAGGCACACCTTATCCTCACTGACCAACAAGGGTTGCTTTTGTAGATCTTGCAGAGAAGAACTGGGTGAAGTAGTGGTCACTGTGGTGGTTGAGGCTGTGTTGAAGGGAGTAATGGTCACTTCTTTTTATAGTCGATGGCTTGCGAAGCGTCGATCCAAGAGTCAAAACTCTGCGGTTTTCCCACTGTACGGGTTATTCGATCGAGAATGCTATCGATATCGTACACTTCGTCTTCTTTTTTGGTCACGCGTTGTAACTGGGGCAAGTACAAATGTTCCTTTTAACACTTCCCCTTCATGTCTTCCAATTTATAGACTGCAGGATGACGACCACGAACTCTTTCAGTGACACGAAACAATTCGGTGGTCCAGTTGGGTAAGTAACATGTGTCAAAGTGCATTTGGTTTTGCCAATGCGCACCCAGTCTCCCGTCGCCAACATTCCGCCTTTCTTGGGGGCAGCCACAGTCGGGGACGTACCAAACAGCTGCTGAAAGATGGTCACTTCGTTGTCGGGAGTCACTTCTTGGGGAGCACATCCGATGCTTCGCTTTGACTAGGTGCGGTAAGACGTCGATGTACTTGGGAGTGTGTTGATGCGCAAAACATTTCCACGTGCGTTCTTTTAAGGTGCGTTAAAAACGTTCCACGATGCTGGCTTTGGCTTCTGGATCCTCGGTGGTGAAAAATGAATGTCTCGTTTCTTTAATTTTTTTTTGGAAAGCTTGGTTCACAAATTCGGTGCCTTTGTCGGTTTGCCATCGAAGAGGGTGACGACCACTTTGTTTCAACACCAGTTTTAGGGCTCGCACTAACTCAGAACTAGATTTGGAAGTCAATGGCACGACCCAGGCAAATTTGGAAAAGACGTCGATAACACAAAACAAATATTTGTAGCCACGATTGTGGGTGGCCAAATAAGAGACATCGGCTAAACCGGCTAGCCACTGATTATCGATGCCCTCCATTCGGGCGCGATTTCTCGAAAATTTTCGTCGAATGGGTTTGTGTAAGGTGTACGTGGCTTGTTCTTGTAGCCATCGTTGCACTTCAGGTAAACGGACACTTTTCAGTTGGGTTTTGGCAGCATCATACAATTTCTGAACTCCGTAACCCGCGGGATGGGATGGATCGTAGTGAATGCTGGCTAACACATTCTCCATCAGTAATTTATTTTAATAAGTCAACCACTCTTCACGGATGCTACTATTTTCTTCCTGTGGTATATCCTTGGATTGTAATGCTTTGCGTGTCCCACGAGCAATTTGTGTCGAGGAGGATGTCTGAACAGGGGCAATCAGTTCTTGTTTAATTTCTGTCTTCACCTTCCTTTTCTCCTCTGAGAAGAAGGGGATTGCCATCATCTTTTTAATCCAGCCAATTTTGGACGTTGGTGGTGTTAACTTGCGTACTTTTTCTGGTGGAGATTGAAACTCTTCTTCTCCTTTTTCTCTCTTGCTCTCTGGGTTGGGTGGTGGTGGTGGTGGTGAGGGACTTTTCATCAGGGTCTTAAAATCTTTCAGAGTCGATCGAGCTGTTTCGTCTAAAGCTTTCTGGTGAAAGAGTTGAAGTCGTTGCAACACTTGACCGTACCGTTGCGATTTTTCCGTTTCTGACAAATGGCTGCGATCCATCAAGGATTGCAATTCGTGTTGTAACTGGGACATCTCGGTCAAATGAGGATTGGGAGGTAAATGCGGGGTCCGTCGTTCTTGCCAACCATGGACTTCCATCCATCGTTTGTAAGGCACTAAAGTCAGTTTTCATCCTTCCATCAGATTCCAAAAATCATGTCTGAGATCTTTTCACCCCAGAAACCCATTTTATCTTCTTGATCCTTTTCACTTTGTGCCATGTGTGAAGCAGTAACTCCCACGAGTCATGTAATCAGTGGTACAAATGTGGCTTTTAGTATGGGTGCTAACAAGGTGTACATATCCTCTGCGTTGTACCAACATCTTTTTCTTTTTGACGGATGGGTATTTTCTTTTGGACCATTTGGCGAAGAACGTTTTCGATGCTTGGTTAAGCATTCTTTCTGATGCTGAAACAAAGGTATCGTTCCTTTCAAGACATTCAGACAACATTCGCACACGACATCGATGACGTCTTTGGAAGCTGTTTGAATGATCTGTTTTCGTATGGGTGGAGGGGCTTTGGACAGGACGGACAACACGTCCCATTGTTTGGCTAAATGAGGAGGCAGTCCTTTCCTTTTCTTTCCTTTGGAGGTAGAAGAGGGTTGGCTTCTGGGGGGTGACATCTTTAGTTTCTTCCGGGGCACACACACAAAATACCCTGACATCGATGACTTGGCACACACCCATTTATGTTATTTTTTGGAGCAGGTCGAAGGGTTTGTAACCAGTCTTTTTGACGAACTCTTTGACTATCGCTTCATCGAAAATGTGACGACTTTTTTGTATATCGCAAAACAATCCTCCCCTTTTGTTGCTACTCTTTTTCTTATGACGATGGGGTCTTTTTTGGGGGGTAGACGTCTATGCTTGACTAAGCGTTTCTCGGATCCGGGGTCAAACGACTAGACTGTCCTTTTCTTTTTCCTTTTCCTTTTGGACAGGAGAACGACGATGGTGGTGGTGTGCACTTCTTTTAGGGGACATCTTTTGGCGTTCAGGAGCACAATATCACTGATACCCATCGTTTGCCCCAGGCCTTTTTTATAATCGAATACGTCGCCACTGATTGTCTCTACGTCGTATCAACTTGATGACAGGCATCACGCGTCGTGGAGGAGTTCGCAACAGACTAAATCGGAACAGTTCTTGCTTGGATAAATCCAGTAAATTCTGTAACATGCCCGATCTCTCTTGGACTTTGATTTTAAGGGAGGGTACTTTGTTAGCAGCTACCACTGCGGCTAAGGAGGTGGAGGGTGTCACCCGCTGAAGGAGAAGTTCCTGGCGACACGGGTTTACATTTGTTTCATCAAATGGGAAAGAACAGGTATCAAATTGTGTTTGGCTGGCATCACTAGCAACGGAGAAGTGGAAGAACCTGAAACTACTAGAGACGCGGTCACCGTCGCTGCATGTCGTGGTTTGGGGATGAAAGGATGCGTCCTGGCCGAAGTGCCTCTCTTGCGGGTAGAAGCTGTTTTCTGGGGTCTTTACTGGGGCCTTTCTTTTTCTGGGGACTTATCTTTTTCTGGGGCTGTGACCTAGTCTTGACACCACTGCTCTTTTTCGTCTGGGTACGTTTGGGTCGGAGAGTTTCTGTTTTCTTGGGGATGACGTTGGGGGCATTGGGATCCCATTTTACGAGGGAGCGAATAATGACACCTCCCGCTACCTCCAGGTTTCAAAATGATTTGAGTTTTGGTTTGAGTGACGATGCGGAAATCTGCCAGTTGCGTCAAGGCTAATTTGTTCCTTTCAAAAAAGTGTTCAGTTTGATGTGGAATGTAAATGGATGTGGAATGTAAATGATGCCTTGCAGTAATTGCCGTGCTGTCACCGTAAACCACGTAAGACTTGAGACTGGCTTCTAAGACACGAGCACGCACTTGAGGATTTTTTCGCAACTGATGCCGTACAAGGCATGAAGCGATTTGACGGGAAGATGAGACTGAAGGGACGTCATGTTGACGATGTGTGAGACAGACCAAAGTGTCCGAGGGTTTTATAGATTTTTTAAGTCGACGGGGACGTGTACGCGACAGGCTTTCCGTCTTGGCACCAGTGTGAAACAGATGGGAACGAAATCGCAAATAATCGTGGGTAGTGGGTTTTAAATCCACTAGGAAATAGGCGTGAGGATTTTGAGTGTCATCGTCGTACGCATGTGTCAGCCAAGGAGTTCCTAACTGTTTGGCTAACACTTGCACTTGCGATTTATCTCTAGGGCTTTTAAATAAGATCACGTAATGAGCATTGAGACTGATGGTGCGATGGGCCAGACTGGGGTCAGACACGATCCCGTCGTCTTCGCCAGGAATGCCTTCCACAAACACGATCGAATGGCCTTAACTTTCTCACAGGAGGCTGTACGCCGATTGTCACTCTTTGTAACATCACACGATACGTTGAGGTGGATGATCGATCAAATGATGTTTATGTTCCATCAAACATTTGACAAATTCGGTTTTTCCTGAACCGCTCGGTCTAGCATTTAACATGTGAAAATGGATGGTGAAGATACAAGGCCTCCCAACTAGCACGATCTAAGTTTTCGTGGATGACTTTGAATGTGGTGGAAGAGGGAGAAGAGACAGCAGAGTTAGCCATAGTGAAGGGACTGTCACTTTTGAAACGAAGACAGAAAAGACGGGAGTTTTTATACTTTTTTCAGGACACTTTATTTCAAAACATTGTTAAAATTGAACACGAAAGACAAAATACATAAAAGCCAAATGGTTAAGTACATCGATAAAATACACATCAAAATGATCAAAGTGGAATATAAACAAGTCACTGTACAACATTTTTGGTGACGAAGGTGTGGTGTCCTAGGAACAGTTTGTAATGTTCTTAGAGGCTGTACACTTGGCACAGTCACACAGGGGTCCAGCCGAAATGGTCTTTCGGGGGTGTCTATGTCAATGATGGTCCTGTCCTGAATGGAGTGGTTTTCCTCAGTGTCGGGTTCTTCTTCTGACACTGTGGCTGACACAGGTTTAAAAGTTACTTTTTTCACTGAATGTTTGAATTTATGATCACAAATCTTGGGCATAGTTTGCCGTTTATTTTATCAAAGCCTCGAAACCCAAAGTTTTCCAGTCACGTACATCTGACCGGTGAGGGTGTAAGTCACCAGCTACACACACATCTTCGTAAACATCTTCACTGACTAAAAGTTGACGAATCTTTTTTTTCCGTAGAGGTAGAGAAGTATCGAGACGAAAGCGCAAGGCTTTGAACAGAATTAGTCTTTGGTGTACATTTAAAGGTACTACCCTCATGTTTTTGGTGGTACTGTGAGGTACAGATCGTAAAGAGACCACAAGGAATCGGCTGGTAAACAAAATCCCAGAAAGTAAGTCACTAAGACACACACCACACGTCGACCCAAATTCATTGGATACAGTTCTCGTAAAAAGTGTTAGTAATCCGCTACAGTCTGAATACTGTCATTGATTTCCTTCCACGGTAATTGTTGTATCACTAATGATAAAGGTCGTGGCATGGTAGCAAGCTTTTATGCCTCTTTTTGTCAGAGGTAATAAATGTACTTTTATTTCAATACAGTGCCAAAATTGTTTAGTCACTAGTTCACATACCACACGTCGCACAGAAGTTTCCTCTTGAACCAAGCTAACTTGTAAGAAGTAGGATGAGAAGCAACCAGAGTCTTCTGGTCCTCGGTCAGTTGAACAATATCTGTCCACTGGAACTCTTTCAAATGAATCGGTCCTCTTATACCATTCAGATACCAGTGGTTCTAACATTGGTGACGTAACGGATGCAATTATTCCTTCCACTTGACTTGTATTTTCACAAACTCTCGGTAAATGCGTTCTCTCAACTCCACAAGCAAACCACAAATGTTCTCTTGTAAAGTATCCATCAAGAAATTACTAAGGTCGTCCCACTGAAGGTAGGTAGTGACAGTGCGGAGACCATGGAGTATGTTCGAGGTAAGCGGAATCTTTCTGCTCCTACTCGTGAAGTGAGATATCACAACTGAAGCATTTGATTTTATCACCTTCGCCCAGGTAGATAAATCCGGATCTGGCTAATTCTTAGGGAGTAGCTCCTCCCAAATATTTAGGCCATTTTCCTTGGAAGGTTTGGAGTCGACTTTCAAAGTCGCAGTATTCAGACAAACGCACAGGGAACGAATATTCGTCTTTCACAGGCTCATTTCGATGAGGGTACGGTGCGACCCGCGGTAGTTTCCCCAGGCATGGATGACATCCGTAGGGTGGTAGCCGAATGGTTTCACGTGGAGGATGACATTGACCATGAAAACAGTAAAGAGTCCACGATAACGAGTGGCATAGTTTTCGCATCCGTCAGGTTTGACACGCACAGCATCACTTTCCATGGTAGGTATTGTAGTAGTAGTAGTCATCATAGCAAAATTCCCATGATGTGGTTCTGAATCGCTTAGGTCATAGCGTACGGCATCCCTGCAATCGCAAGGCACAGCATCGCACTCCACTTGAGAATCACCGAACTTGAATGGTGTCCGTTTGTTAGGATTCGTCGTTCTCGCTTGGCAATGGTAGTCACAATGAAGTATCGGCCTTGGAAGTTTTCCTTTTTATATGCTGACCAATATCGACGTGTCCGTACGGTAAAGTGAAGTGGTTGGGAAGCCGCACTCGCTTCTGGTACACGATTTGATACACTTTTTCCAAAGGCCGTCTGACGATTTGGTGTGTGGCTAATCTTGTGAGGTTGGTAGGTGGTCACTTTAAAATCTTAATCCTCTCCAGACTGCAAGGCTTCTTTCAATACCCCAAAGATCACCACTTGACTGGTGGGATAATTGAGAGTCAATCCTTTGACTTTACACTCTGTGTGCACTTCTCCTTGTCGGTCCTGGTATTCGTAGCCGTAATTTTTTCTACCGCCACTAGCAAAACTTAGAATCTTGTCGTTGGTGTCCTTGTCCTTCCAGGCTCCTAAACGGTCTCCTTCGATTTCAGGGTGCCGGTGACCCAGGCGATCGATGTAGATGCAACTGTCCTTGTCAAAGTACAGTACACAGTCTTCTAATTGGTGTAAAGCTTCGTGCAATTTTAAGCGAGCATGGGCTGTCACTAGTCCACAATGATGACATTTCCAAATTCGTCGGCTTGTACAAAGTCCATTTCTTCTTCGTAATTGACCAGGATCAAGTCTTCACGAAGGACGTCCACGTGTTTCCTGTATTTGGTTTTGTCGTGAATCATCTGGAAGTAGCGGGCAAGTTCAATCAAATACTACGTCTTGGGTAAACACGGTCGTTGTGTCATTTTGCCACACAAGCAATTCAACATCACTTTCGCAAACGATCGCCTGCATTCGTTTTTCTTGATGTGGTCTAAAGTGATGCCTTCCTGCTCCAAGTATTTCTCTTTGAATTTCTTTTGGTCGTCGGGTATGTGGCACCAGGAAGCATAGCAACTGGCTATTATTTTCAGTTTCAAAAAGGCATCCAGGTAGTCTGCGAAAATGCCTTTCTGAATCTCGTCACCCTTGTGGTACTGTTTTGTCTTGGGAAAATGATAAATTTCGTACACTTCTAACAGTTGGTATCCCAGGTCCAGAGCTTTAAACAATTCGACGATGACCCACGTTCCTGTCAAGGCGCGTTCTTCCTGGGTGTGCTGATAAGATTGGTCTTGGTTTCATGTTTCGGCACAAGTACGGCACAAAGAAAACATGATTTTACCCTGGCAATGGTGAGGTAAAATGGAATGGTAAAAGTCCGTGGGAGGCAAGACTTTACATTTAATCAATCATTCATACTGTCGTACGTTGTCCAGGTCGATGTGTTCCGTCAGCAATTGTGGATGCCCTGCGAAAAAATTACAATATTTTGCACACGTATGGATACAGCGAACACAAGTCCAAGTATGTAATTTCTTCTCCTTTCTCCTCGTCGGCGTGATAATGCAAACAGGTGGCATTCGTCCGACCTCCGTACAAACTGTCCCTCGGGTTCAGAGGGTTCACCAGCTTGTAACTTTCCACGATGCGTTTAAACTCGGGATCGGTTTTCAAACGGTGATCGTACTCGTGTTCCCACATTTCTACCACTTGGAATCCTTGCTGTTCTAACTTTAAGCGTCGCTGACAAGTTGCCTCGTACAAGTCTTCCATGGTACGTTGCAAAAGCTGATTTTAGGAGTACCGTTGAGGGTAGCAGATCGGACATCGGTGAAATAAGCAACCGTTAAACCCGTACACCATCTTAAGGTTTCTAAGCCCCAGCCATCCACCGAATACGTTCCGATCGTCTTTTCGCCTTCTCCGTTTCGGGCATTTTGGATCTATTTGTCATCCTTGTCGCACAAGTAATGTGGCCAGCGTGGGGCTTTGACCGAGTATTGACGTTTGACAAAATCGGTCGTTTAAGGGCGTTTGACAACCAGGGTCTTCTCGGGCATGAATAGTTTGCGGTACACTAAGGAACACGCTTTGGCAATGGTACAGGCTTTCTTCAAAGGATCAATCCATAAACAATTCTCGAAATTTTCCACAGCATCGCCATAAAAGATCCACGTCGGAACGACAATATTTTAACATTCCTTCCTGAAAGTCGAAGGGGTCCGAGGTGTGAGTGTGGTTCCAAGCGTAGAAAGCTTCTCGTTGTTCGGTGAACATGTTGTCGGGGTCGTAGTAGCGAGCATCAGGCAAATGGGGTAGAACGGCGTATTGATTGGCTTCGGTATTGAAAAAGTGCGGAAGTAGCCTTTGGCCTTTTCTGTCATTCCAAACGTTTTAGGCATTCTGCTCAATGGCATGGCCAAGTAACTCCATCGAATCTTTAAACTGCACTTGTCCCACCAGCATGGAAATGATTTTGGCCCCGTTCAAAGTGATTTTCGGACGTTCGGTGCTTTGTTCCATATAGTGTCTGAGAAGAAATTGTCCATCGTATCCCGAGAAATTGTGAGCCATCACCGTTGCATAGCGATGGCAATCTCCGTAACGTTCGATGTCCTCTTGGCTCCACGTCTCGTCGATGGGGTCTAAGATCCTGTGAAGCATGTCCCCACTGTGAGGATTTGGTTGTGGGGGATTGGGGGTGGGGTGCTCCCAATATTTTATCTAAACTATTGTAGAAGTCCCACCCAGGCTCGACTTTGGTTGGAAGTTAAATTAGTGAAAGATAGATGTACAGCTCCGAGTCCCCAGTCAGCAATGCCGACGGTTAAATGATTAGATATACAAAAAGGGTGAAATTCAATGAATAATAATTTAATAACAATTCAATAGTCAAATGATTCAAATTTCCCAAGTACACTCCTTCCGCTCGACCCTTTAATAGCCGATTGCATCATTTGATTCATAGTGTGAGATAGATTTCCAGCTGTCCTTGTATTCTATTCATCTGTGTATTCTTCTCTCCTATTTCTCCCAATTCCTTCTCCTCTTCCTCCAGGACTTTCTCCAATTCTTTCTCCTTCTCCTCCGCCTCTACTTTCTCCTCCAGATTACCTTTCCTCTTCCTCTACCATCTATCCACCTTCTCACATCGACTAGACTTTTGTCGGCTCCGACTGCTCTGCTAGTCTTTCTTCCGTCTCCACCTCTTGAAGACTCGGGACTCAACTGAACCGGGAGTTCTGTCCCCTAAAAAGCTTCCTGTGAAAACACAGGGACTGTACAATATTTTTCCTTAGCCCTCTCATTTCACACTACACCCATCCTATCATCAGATAACGGCTATTAAATTTCTTCGGTCACGCATTCATTCACATCGAAATACTTATACGTTCTTGTATGGTAAAACAGTCATAAATTACTTCAATTACTTCTCATACATACATCATAAATTACGTCACATCCGTACATATTCCTAATTCCTTTATACTAAACAATATCACAATAACCAGAGGCATTTCTTTACATTACAACTCACACAAAGTACACAAATACTCAAATATCCATGCTCTGATATATTGATACATCTATTGTAGCTAATCGTACGTACTTCAATCATTTTCCCAAACTCACAATTCAAACATGCGTAAATTCTAACATAACGTATTACAACGTATTACTAAATGTACTGGTTTATTACAAAGTAACCTAATAGCGAATTACAATATTAATTCTGACCACAAGCTAACAATCTACATAATTCGCAAGCCCATTTCTCAAATACGCATGTAAATGAAACACTACAAAGGTAATTCTACATACTAAACGATCCCAGTAATTAAGTATACATACTACAAATAATTACAATTACGATGCCGTAATATTCTGCAAAAATTGAGCAAATAACTTACAGACCTTTTCAAAGCTTTTCTTGCCTTAGAATCTCTTCTAAATTTCACCGAAAAATTACGAGTGGCTTATCGGAGTAACCCTATCTCTCAGCGATCTGTCTAGGCGTCTAATAACCCTTCTGCTTGCGAATTACGAAGTTATAATTCGGATCTAAATTGTAATCACACCCTCTAACTCAATTCCGATTGCATGTCACTGTGAACCGATCCAATCAAACTTAGTGGACAATATACTCTCGCTGTCTGTCCACATTAACACCTAGGTGTGAATATTACAAGCCTTTGTCTAGTTGGTATGATCTATCGCCTGTCTGGCGGTCACGGTAACCTTGCATAAGGGATTAACACTAGCCTGCGGATATGTTTAGACATCAAACACATGGGTCGTAATAATACCCTAGCTTATACACTTCTTGATAGCTGGGCTGAGTAAACGTGACAGATCCCTTGGGCGAAATCGGTCAGATAGGTCTCTTGGATGCACTTCTCGCACGCTCGATGAGCCACGCAGAAATTAGGAATGTGAATGCCATCTTCTTCCTCCTGCTGTTGGTGTTGGTATTTTTGAATGTAGCATTCGTGTTCCAAGTCCACGATTTGGTTACAAATGTGACATCGTTTCTTTCCGGACATAGGTGTACCTTGGCACTATTGGTACGTATGACTTGTCCACAAGCAGAACAACATTTCAGGAGTTGACAAGCACTTTTCTGTTGTGAACCTTGCGTTTTCAGATGTTGTTGGTAACAGGTAGGGCTGACAAAAGCTGAGCAATGGACTCGTTCTTGTCCTTCGTCAAGGCATGGTTTAGAGTCCAAACATCCTGGACATTTCGATCCACAATGCTTGTGTTGCCCTCGATTGTTATACCCATAGTCACATTTCTCCCAATAATAACTGAATCCCAGGAATCCGGTGATACTGGTAATGGCATCGAAATGTTCATCGTGATGACAGAGGTGAACGTATTTTTCGCGTTTGAAATTTTTGCCTCGAAACAACAGAGGTCCACGCACTTCTTGAGGGTATATTTTCAATGTGTAGCGTGGAGTCAAGACGTGTTGCAATTTTTGCATTTCAGGAATGATACAGGGTGTATCTTTGGATAGGCGAGCTTACTGTAACAGGAGTTCTGCTTCTCTTTGTTGTTTTGCTAGGTCCGATCGTTGAATAATTTTCCAGGCTCTTTTCCATTCTGCCGTGTCGTTCTTATCGGCATACGCTCATCACACCACGATGGTTCGGGCTAAACACATCTGGTCTTGAGGGTTGTTAATTTGGACGAGGCTACGCTTGATGCTACGAAGGTTGTCCACCAGTAACCATTTTACTTCTGGTCCCTTTGGAAAGAAAAACGTGGGTCATGTACAGTGTCGCTTTCCGTCGGTGATGCGAAACTTGTCGTTGGACTGCTGTACGTGTTGAATCTCGTCGGTGACTTTGGAAGGTGTCAGTTCTGATGGCCTGCTAAACTAGATCCAAACTGGGGACTTCAGACTGTCGTGATAAATGGAAAGTGTCAAGCGATCGTCTTCGTTGGCTCGACATTGCCGTTTCAGTGTGGTTAACAAAGAATCCCTCAAATCGGTGATGAACCCCTCTGCTTTCTTCAGCGGTAGGTCTGACTTGAAATCTTTAAACTTCACTGTGTAAGTGTAGGCCGTGGTTCTAAATTTTCTAGATTAGCGTTTATCCGTCTCTCGAATGTGATAGTAGTTTTGAAGTGTTAATGGTGGTGGACTTTGGTTTGAAATAGACTCTCTGGGTCTGGATTCTGGCTCACTCATGTCATCTTCAAAATCGCTGGCATGGATTTGAGCCAACACTTCAGCTACTGTGCGAGGCGATAGTTCATATTTCTGCCTCCTACTTTCTTCTCCTTTCTTCACGAAATGATGCGATCGTTTAATCTTGATTGCAAAATGTCAAATAACTACATTTTAAACGCCATGGTCCCCTATATATCAATGTAAGGTCAGTGGGTCAGTGTCTTCCCTCCAAGTATTCAGTTCACTCTCAATCCTAGCAGAAAGATGGAGGAGCCAACACAGATCGAACGTCTGATCAGAGCTTTGCGAGGTGTCATACGAAGGTTTCTTCAGAGAAGCCTACGGACTACTTAAAAAAACAACAACTCAGGAACGGGAAATAATGAGCTTTAACTGCCGTATCCCTTTCTTACGGCCAAGGCCTACTTATGGACCTGATAATGCTTATGATTTCGTAAAAATCACTAGCGTTTGTATCTCAGGCGTAATAGGTATGTTGACAGGGTTGGACTGTTTGGCTCGAGAACGTCTTTTTCTCTTGGGTCGTATGCAAGAAGTCTGATACATTTGTTTCAGACTCCTTAACTCTGCCAAAAGTCTTGATACATTTGTTTCAGACTCCTTAACTCTGCCAAAATGTCTAAGAGTACCGTCACCGTTTGACTTTCACCGTCCTCCTTCTCTCATAGACCTTTTTTCTTCTCTGCCACTTCTTCTTCCTGTCGTTTTCTTCTTGCCTCTTCTTCTTCTCGCTGTTGCTGTTGAATGAGAAAGACTTGTTCTGCTTCTTTCTGCTGTTGCAAAAACTTCTCCAATTCTTCTTTCTGTCTCTGTTTAAAATCCTGGACATATGGTAAGGAAGGAGAAGGCGGCGTTGGTACTGGCACCGGAACAAATTCTTGTGAAGAAGAGAGAAAATCCACTAAATCCAGATTAATATCGTTCTCTTCTGGAAGTAGGACTATGTTTCCTTTGGAAGCCGCTGTTATGCCAACACTCCTCGTCTCCACAGCCGGTGCACCGCAATTCATTGTCTTCGTAGTTTCCGTCATGTTCTAACTCTGTTGCATTGATTCACTGCGCACAGACGCTAGCGCACCTATAAAGGGAATGTGACGTCACAGGTAGCTCTCTTCGGATTGGATGACAGACTGTTAGGATTGGTGAAGGAACGCAATCAGTTTCGATCCGCTCTTCCACTATAAATAACCACTTTTCACCTCATTTCCTTCACCTGTTCTCGTCACAAGATGTGGACTAACGTACAATCGTCTACCCTCCTATCTTCAACGCTGTTCAACCAGGACTATTCCATGTATGTCAAATCATCATGGGCTATCACCAAGATGACTGATACAGCCCTTTGGAAACGAAGGATTTATGTTGAGAGACAATGCTATCTGAAATGAGTCTTAATCTACGTTCCAGAGGTCAGACGAAGTTTGAGGAAGAAAGAAGATCCGTGCGATGCCCGCTGTGTTAACTGAATGGCGTTAACAAAAAAACCAAAGGCTCTTTTTGAGGGCCACTCCATTGATTCGAAAAGATATTTATTCTCTCTTGCCTTAAAAATTGTTTAGTCGATTTTTTATGTGGTAGATTTATGTTCATAAATTTATGTTTGTGTCATGTATCTATGTCTCTGTCTATGTCTCTAACCCTGTCTCTAACCACGTCTCTATATCTATGTCTCTATTTGTCTCTAGAGTAGTGCGTATTCAGGTCAGGGCCTTGCAACACTGTTCCGCCGATTGAGGTCAGCTACTTGCAACATTGTTTCCAGTGTCCAGTACCGTGACGTCAGCCCTGTTCAATTCCCTTTGTCTCTAGACAGGCTCAATCCCTTGTCGCTATACATCCCTATGTTCAGTTCCCCTTGTCGCTCTATAGGCCCACCCATGTTAAAATTCCCCTTGTTAAATTCCCTTGTCGCCAAGGTGCCGGGGACCTTTTTCAACAAAGAAGTCCCTTTGTCGCTAAAGTGCCCCACTCGCTACTAATATTCATGAATGATATGACAAGCACATCCAAGTAAGTACCACAAGGTCGATTTACGGAAGATAACTGTTAGAAGATTTCGGAGGCCTGATAAACTGTGCCCAGATGAAGTTCAGGCCCATCTAAGTCCGGTTCTGAAGGAAAAGAATGGGCAAGATAGATACATGTTTAAAATAAGAGAGGAAGTGATACCAACACTGAGTGGGCAACCAGTTAAGATCCTCGGCAGTTGGTGTGACAGATATGCCAAATTGTGGAAGAAATCATTGATAAGAATGGAATATCTGGGAAGAACAAGGCCTGGTGTTACCAACATGGTATTCGAACAAGAAACCTTTGACCCCTTCTAGTATATAAGTCCCAGTGATGGCCGTAGAAGCAGTTGAGAGAAGTTGAGAGAATGTTCAATAGATATTTGCAACGATGAATGGGAGTGCCAAGGAGCTTCAGTAGTATCGGGTTGGACAATACCGACAGCAAGCTTTAGTTACCACTTTCATCAGTGACAGAGTAGTTCGAGGTGACTAAGGCCAGGAATGTGATGATGTTGAAAGAACAGTACAGATGAGAAGGTGAGAGAAGCAGCAACAATGGACAGTTGGAAAGTGGGTGACAGCAAAATAAGTTGAAATGCAGAATAAAAAATTGAGACGGTGACATGGTAGGCCATAGGAAGGTTGGAACGGGAAAGTCTGAAAAGAAGTAGATGGCCAACAGCAAACACCAAAGAAATGTTCCAGAAAGAAGTACGTCTTGCAGAGGAGGAGGACGGGCAAGTTAATGCTGTCGGTAAGAAGAATCACGGAGATTCCCTACACTGGAATGCTGCGAGGGCCAAACAATTGTCACATCTGGAGTATTGATGCCCAGAAAATCAGTTTCCTCTTGCGTTCAGTGTATGATTTCCTCCCTACACCAACAAACCTCAAGACATGGGCATTAACTTATATCCCAAACTGTAATCGTTTTGGCGTTTTGGGAGATTTTCATTGGACAATTTGAGAACATGTGTCATCCTGCAAGGTAGTTCTCGCAGATGGTCGTTATCGTTGGCGCCATGAGCAAGTGTTGCTAAGATTGATGCCAGTATCGATATAGCCAGGAGAAAGAATCATCAAGAGAAAAGCTGCCCCAAC